>MU551596.1:2818203-2825703 GCA_024362625.1 Silurus asotus | reverse complement strand
TCTCTGAGTTGGTGAGGGCTAACTGTGTGCTACAGGGCTGTCGCTTTAAAACAAACCATCAGAGGGTGAAGAAGGGGGGTGAGAGACAGAGAGTTGGTACGTTCTATGTGGGAATGTTTGTGTTGGGTCAACCATGAGCCATTCCTGTGGGAATTAAAGCTTGCTGCTGGACAGAGAGAGACAGAGACAGAGAGAGAGAGGCTGTAAGAACCATTTCACAGTAGAAGTTTCTTCGTTCTCCCGTGGGGCACTTAGAGAAGAAACGGAGTGATGAAGGACATTAAAGGAGCAGAAAGCGGTGCCTGAGGACTCTACCTGCTCGCACACCTGCACTGAAGAGGGATTACCTGTCCTCCACACCTGTGTGTGTTTTTGCAGCTATGGAGGCTGTACTTTTAAGTCTAGAGGAGAGTGTGTGCGGGGGGCAGAGTGTGTTCTGGGATCTGACTTCAACCGCTCTCAGGAGACTAAGACACACACCCCTTCTGTATAATACTGTCTACCAGGTATGAGCTTCATACATGTATGGGTGTGTGGAAATACACAGAGATGAGCACTTAAAGAGCATCAGCCTACAGAAATATGATTTTTTTTCCTGGTTATTGTGTATGTGCTGTGCACTGTCACGACGATACTCTGTTATAATTATTACACAAGTGAGACTGGCAGGCAACCAAAAGCTTTTTCATGTGGGAAGTTAATACAGCTGCTAATAGTTAAAATCCAGGGCATCCTCAGGACATTTCATGAGTTTCGAACAGTATTAGTGTTGCTATGGTGGCTTCTATGGATCACCACAGGAGCCTTCAACTCCATCTAGCACAGATCAGTGCTGTGTGTGTGAGAGAGGGGGTGAGAAAGAAATCAGTATTCAGCCTGTGCTCCTCCTCTACCTTCTCACGGTGTAAGAAGAGCAGTCCAGACCAAACAAACCCAGAATTCATGAATTCAGAGTAGACCTGAACAAATAATGAAATGACAGAGAACAGGTATTAGCATGTTAATGTAATGGAAATAGGTCAACCTGTATATCATTTGTATAAATGAGTGTTCTATCGCTTAGAAGTATAATATCCTCAGACAATTATCATTGAGATACTGTATGTTATTTAGTATTCACAGTAAAACAATAGGAAAGGTATGTAGTGATGTGAGAAAGGTTCATAGATGGGTAGCCCCTTGGCCTTCAAAGGAAAGGAAAGTCTACTTCCTCAGATATTAATTTAGTTAATAATTTGTCCTGGTTTTTTCTTTGTTGTTGTTGTTTTTCAGTTAAATCGTTTGACCCTTGATAAAATTCTCAAAATTGTTTCTCTCCCACTGGAAGATAAGAACCTCCATCAACAGATTTTTGTGGAATGAAATATGTCCGTACATTTTTACTAGAAAGAGTAATTAATTAATAGATAGCTAACAGTTTTGCTAGTCATGCTAATGTCGCTTAAACCTAAAGCTAGCATATAAGCAAAAAACTAAAAGTAACTATTTTTTATGGTGTCAGATATTAGTGCCGGTAATTTTACATATGGCAAAATTAATCATGTGGGAATGTTGTGTTAACTTGTTAGACTGGTGTTTGTGCTGTTCGCCACTGGGTAGTGTTCAGAGGAAATAGCAAGGGCAACATTTATTGCAACTCTTGCAAAAGTATGGGTATAATCTGAATCATAAATGATCTAAATAATCATGTGAGCAACAAATGGTCAGAAGATACACACACAGTGAGGTCTGTGTTATTGTCTTTTCTTCATCTTATTAGCCTCTAAGCTCTAGAGAACATACTGTGTGAGGAAAGGTGTATACAATGAAAGGAAGTCCCCTCATACACACACCCTCCCAGGCTCTTATAAGCCAGATTGAACTTTGACTCTAAAGGGGTCAATTCTGTGTGTGTGTGTGTGTGTGTGTGTGTGTGTGTGTGTGTGTGTGTGTGTGTGTGTGTGTGTGTGTGTGTGTGATGATAGATAGAGACTAGAAGTCTTAATGAGCCCTATATAAGTCTTCAAAAGTTCACACTAGTGTCTTCTGTATTCTTTTTTGAACAGCACTTAATCTCTCTCTCTCTCTCTCTCTCTCTCTCTCTCTCTCTCTCTCTCTCTCTCTCACACACACACACACACACACACACACACACACACACACACAGGCAGCCAAATTCGACCCAGCAGGTACTCCTTGTGTGAAAAAACCTCCCTTTCCTTTGCCTCCTCCTTTCCTTTTCTTCTCTCACACAGCAACTCTTTCTCTTTACTTTCTGGTTTCTCTGGTCAGGTTCACTCAGAACTCCTCAATACACAGCCACTGAGATGTTTTTGTTTCATCCTAAGCTGCTAATTGCACATCCGTGTGTGAAAAAAAAGAAAGAAACTGAAAGAAAAGAGAGTGAGAAGGCTTATTCTGTCACTCAAAACATTTATAGTCTACAGTCCAGATTCTGTGCACACACCTGTACACACCTCAGCTCTCCTTATTAAAGATGACAGTCAGGTTGATCCACTGAATTCTTTAGAATTGGAGGGATTAATGAAGAACTTATGTAATGTGGTGGTTTATTGCTTTTAAACTACTAGCTGGAAGTTTTCAAGCTGATACTGAAAATCCTTGTGTAGGTTTCAATCAAATTATTAAATAATGTCACACTTTTGATTGTTTAAATGCTTGTATATAGGCAAATTTTATTCAGAAACAAGTTGTGTTTTTTCAAAGTCAAGAATTTCCCCACATGAAGCAGAGCTGATATCAGTTCCTTACCCTAGAACAGAGATGGAAAGTAACGAAGTACAAATACTTTGCTACTGTACTTAACTGGATTTTTCTAAAGTATCAGAAAGTATCATTACTTTTATTCACTATTGATTTTTTGGACATCTTACTTTCACTCATTAAAATTTTCATACAAATATTTGTATTTTTCTACATCTTACATTTTTAAACCAGGCTCATTGCTCGCCGTTTTCCGCCCAAGAACCTATTTCTCGTAATAGCACAGCTTTTTTGATGTACCACTAGTGTATAATTTCCTGGCTCACACACACCACAGACATAGGGTAGCTTCTGAAGATAACAACAAGTAAGGCAGAAGGCAAAGAGATGTATGGCTAACCTGGATGAGACAGAGATTCCTGATCACCTGAATTTTTTCTCTGCTTGTCTTCTATATGGTGGCTGTTCAGCCTGGATACATTTATTGGGTAACACAATTTGAAATTGATGTTGAAAATGATGTTGAGTTCCAGTTACCAGCGTGACACTAACACAGTAAGTAGTAATGGCTAGAATGGCTTTTTACTTAAGTACATGTAAGAGTTCAAACTTCTTTACATTAACTTGAGTAAAAAATGTATATTCAGTACTTCAACATTTACCAAAGTCATTTAATACATGAGTATCTGTACTCCTATTTGAGTTAAGGATGTGTGTACCTTTGCCATCTCTGCCCTAGAACCATCTGAGTCCCTGTAGGACTTTTCTGCAGACCAGAAAGCATTAAAAAAGACTTCGGTGCGACTGTTGACGATTTAATGTTTGAAAAGAAAGTGTCAGAGACTGGAGTGTTATATGCTTTCTGTTTTTCTACTTGGCAATGCTGCTATTGTCTTAATGATTTCATGAATAAAGAGAGAGAAACAAAGAGAGACAGAGAGCAGACAGAATACCAGGAAATTACTTGTTTTGTGAGTAAAAGCACGCACACAAGTGTTTTGTGTCTTCCTTATAATTGCTTGAAACATCACCTGGCCTAAAGGCTTTGGTAAAGTTATTCTTGTATTCACACAACAATGCAGCAGCAAAGAAAAATCATCTGGACTTTAATCACAGGGTCTTTCAAGTTGAGGTGTTAAAATGTTGTAGGTGTCACGTAGTTTGAGTAATTTTATTTCACAGTCAGTACACTGCAAAAGAAACCAGGCAATCATCCAGAAACTGTAAAGCTCTGGTCAGAAGGTTCAGGAACATCTGTGGGAACTTTATTTATTGGACTTAATTGCAATTGCATGTGTGTGTGTGTGTGTGTGTGTGTGTGTGTGTGTGTGTGTGTGTGTGTGTGTGTGTGTGTGTGTGTGTCAGTTTGCTGTGTTGTGATTAAAGGATGTACCTTTTTCCACAGGTCTTTGACACCAGTTTTATTGTGTCTGTCTGTGTGTGTGTGTGTGTGTGTGTGTGTGTGTGTGTGTGTGTGTGTGTGTGTGTGTGAAATACATGGCTTTAGTTTGACGGAAATACAACAGTGCTGGCTGATGAATGGGCCGTTCCCCTAAAGACTCTGTAGACTCCCTGGTTGACACACAGACACAGACACATACATTGACACACAGACACACAGACACACACACAGACACACACACACACACACACACACACACACACACACACACACACACACACACACACACACACACACACACAGCCCTGAAGATCGAATCGAATGCACACATTGCTCAAAGCCATCAGTTTATCTCAGTCCATGCTCATTCCAATGTCTCCGTCTCCAATATAGCAGGATATATTTCCCTGTGTCTGACAGAAACACGGCGGTCTGCCTGGAGTATTCTGAACTTCTTGGCTACGCAGTCCATTTTGGAAACTTCAGCACACACACACACACACACACACACACACACACACACACAGAGAGTGAAATACACACTTACATTACAACACAGCTGTATTTATCAGCCATGGGATTTTCCCAGAACATAGTCCTATGTGAATGCACATTCCTTTGCTTTTCCTCTAATTTGTTTTATTAAGTTAAAATGCTGTTAGTGTGTGTCAGAAGTGTGTTTTGGGTGGTCAATGTGTTTTAGTTCCCACCAGTACAGTGCCATCTACACTAAATACTGCACACATATTCACACTCCAAGTAATTCCTATGCTTTTACTCGCATTGTGGCTGATACAAGTGCATGTCTTGTATGCAAATGTGAAGCAATGAATTATTAGGTAATCACTAGACTCTGTTCTCATTTTGCTTCATGTTGGGAATTAAAAGAGAAACTGTACACATCTGCTTATGTCTAAATACTCTACATGCTTTTTTTCTCACGTTTTTGCTGTTCACACACATTGGCTGTGTACTCATCACCATATACCCCTCCTCTCTGTACCTCGATCACCATCTACCCCATAGGTCATAATCAACCACATCATCCCAACCCAAGCTGACTTGCTAAAATAACACAGTAAAATGTTACATATAAAAACCCCATATAGACAAAAATGTATTAGGACACCTGACCTTTCCATCCATATATGTATCTGTTACCACAAAGTTGGAGGAATTGTATAGCATGCACACATTTGTATTGGATGTCTTTAACATTTTTCCTTCACTTGAACCAGGAGACCCAAACCTCTTTCAGCTATGAACAAAGCCAGCTCCATGAAGATATGGTTTACATGGTTTGGAGTGAAAGATCTTGTGAGTGGCCTGCTGTAAAGCACTTACCTCAGCACTATTGAACACCATTGGGATTATTTGAAACACTGGCTGCAACCCAGGCTGCCTCACGCTACATCAGTATCTGATTTTACTGATGCCCTTTTGGTTGATTGAGCACAAATCTCCACATGCAAAACTACTACAAAACCTAGTGCAACCTCTTCCTAGAAAAGTTATCCCTAGAAGACTATTATAACAGTAAATGGGGACTAAATGAGGTATGGGATGTTCAAAAAGCACATATAAATCTTATGGACAGGTATCCACAGAAATATTAAATCAATATAGTGTATTTGGCACCTAACTAAAGATGCTCAGGCAGTTACTAAAGGTTGAGATGCCATTTTCCTCCTTCTACACTGACTCATGGGCACATACATACAAAGCAGGCTAATAACTGACACACAGTAAAGCCTTACCCTATAAAGAAAGATGGGTTTTTTTATAATTCATATTTGAGCATTTTTTATTTTAAAGGTAAAAAGTAGAAGGTACAAAGAATGAATGTATGGTTGCCAGATCTTAACCTTAAAATAATCTGTCTTTAATGTTTTTTCTAACATTTTCAACATAATAGATGGTTTTCAATGAACAAAAAATCTATTTAATTTTTTCAGTTCTTCTTAAATGTGCACCATATCACTGATGCACAACAGTTAGGTTCATACAGTACAGCTAAAAATCTATTTACCATCTATAGCTATCTTATGATTGTCACCATGTCACCTGTTAATTCACAACAATTTATCATATTCAAGAAAAACAACTGACCTGGCAAACTGCTAACAGCACATAACCAGGCAGACTTTTCAGAGAGCCTCTGTTCACCAGAGTTTAATATTAGGTATCCATGATGAACCATATTCTGAAATATCAATAAAAATAAAATGTATTTTGTATTGAGCTTATATGTGAAAATGCATGGTATTATATCTACACTTCGCTGTGTTCCTGGTACTAGAAATGTGAGAGCATCAATTAAATATCAAAACTTAATTTTCTAGACTATAATTGATTTATTATTTTAATATGCATTGTTAATTACTAAACATTCATACGGGTTTATATCATACACGTTCTTCTTTAGATTGTTCACCTACCTGCTCTGGACATCCCCATTTTCCTATTTTCTTCTTCTTACATTTCGTAGTTTGTATCTGATCTACATAGACAGCGCATGATGTCATGGAGCCGACCTTCACCTTGAAATGTGCTCCTGATGACTGTAAGGGCAGAACAGGAAGTGCCCCTGATATATTTCCCATTTCATTTGGCTAATTAAATCATTTCACTGACCTCTCCAAATGCTGATTCAAACCAAGGCGAAGTGTTCACCTTCCCTGTAACACAACGAATAATTAAAATACCATCATAGCAGTTTTATACAGAAGCACACTCCTGACCCGGTGTAATCCAAGCTGTCATTTGCAACTGAATCATTAGAGTCACTTTCACTCGACTTCCTCCCTGCAGGAACACTATCTGAAACACTGCCTTCACCTGTAAATTATTCACAACACACACACAATGAATAAGTTACTAAAGCCTTCTCGCTGATTACATAGATGTGATTCTGTTTCGTAATACTGTGTGTGTGTGTGTGTGTGTGTGTGTGTGTGTGTGTGTGTGTGTGTGTGTGTGTTTGGGCATATACTGCACAATATCACAACCTTTTTCACCTAAAATATATATACTATATTGCCAAATGTTTGCAGACAATGTACTTTTTTTAACATTGCATTCCACATTTAGTCCCAATTTGCTCTTATAATTTCCTCCACTCTTCTCGGAAGATGTTCCACTAGATTTTGGAATGTGCTTGTGGAAATTTGTGTTCATCAGCCACAAGAGTGTTAGTAAAATCAGGTACTGATGTAGGTAAGATGAGGAGGTCTGGGGTGCAGTCAGCCTTTTGATTTATCCCAAAGGTGTTCAGTAGGGTTGAGATCAGAGCTCCAAAGCAGGACACTCAAGATCTTCCTTTACAAAACATGTAAACCATATCTTTATTGCGTGTGCTTCGTGATGATCATGACTAAATGGGGATGAGGAGAAGA
>MU551596.1:2778203-2815703 GCA_024362625.1 Silurus asotus | reverse complement strand
TTATACAGTGGGACGTTTACCTTGGAAGAGCTGAATTAAATGGAACTGCAGGCATAGCGTGTGTGGGTGGGTGGGTGCATGCTGACCCACTTCCTGCAGCTGAAATTGTGCTCTTATACTGCCTTCACATGCTAGTAGTAAGACTGTAAATACAAGTTCCTAAGCTAAAACTGAATATAAACATCCGTTCCAGTGACAAATGGGAGTTTCGAAAAAGAATATCAACATCTCAGGGTCTATCCCAGGAGCACTAGACACAAGGCAGGAACATACCCCAGCAGGACACGACTCATTAACAGCTTAAAAAGCTGCACTAAAAGTGGCCAATTCTACCTCTGTGTTTTTGGAAAGTAGATTGAATCGGGAGAACCTGGAGGAGACACCCACAGAGATATCAGATGAACACGGAAAACAGCACAGCCAGTAACCAGAGCTCAGGAACAAACACAGACCATAGAGAATTTATTTATAGAAATGCAGTTCCCTTATATCTATAACCATTGGTTGCTTGAAGGGCATTTTTAAGAATGGTAGGGTGAATCCTGGGAACATACTTAAAAGGCTCATTCAAGTCAAGTCAAGTTTATTTTTATAGCGCTTTTCACAACAGACATTGTCTCGAAGCAGCGCTACAGAATTGAACAATTAAGGTGAACGGTGTGTATTTATCCCTGATGAGCAGCCATAGCGACTGTGGCAAGGAAAAACTCCCTTAGATGTTAGAAAGAAGAAACCTTGAGAGAAACCAGACTTAAAAGGGGAACCCATCCTCATTTGGGTGACATCAAGAGTGTGATTATAGTCTTTAAACAATACAGAACACTAGAGAGTGAGAACTAACATGAGCACTGGAGTGTAAGATGAGTAATGTTCTTTCTACAATCTTTTATAGTCATTTGTGGTTATAAAACTAGGAGCTACTGAGCAACTCATAAAATAGCTCAACATTCGCAATCATCACAGATCCAACACCAGCTTCTCCATGCCAAAGCCTTTAAACACTCAAGAAGGTCCAGTGTCCAAACTCCACATGAAGTGGGATCCAAATGGCGCTGGTACAACTTTAGATGGTTCGGGATTTTTGCAGAGTCGGCATCAGAAGTAGCAGTAGTTTTTAGTCGATTTTAAACTGAACAGGTAGCCAGTGTAGGGATGATAAGATTGGGGTTATGGGCCAATAAGCAAAATCCCCCTCTTATCAGAATTTAATAAGAGAAAGTTGTGAGTCATCCAGCCAGACTTTTAATTCTTTGACACACTCAGTTATCCAAGCCAATTGAGCTGTATCATCTGGTTTCAATGAGATATATAGTTGGGTATCGTCAGCATAACAGTGGAAGCTAATCCAATGCCTTCCAATAATATTTCCCAAGGGAGCATGTTTTTTGTGAAAAGCAGGGGTCATAACCGATCCACAAGGCAAATGCTTAGAGGTTTGATTTAGCACATGAGGGACGCAAGCATCTGATGAGCACCTGAAGATGGCATTTTTGTGATCGAAGAGAAGCGTGTCATTGATAGCAGATATTGAAGCTGCATGTTATGAGTTGGCAGTTGGCACCCATTAAAACGGCTATAAAAATTATGAAGCATGACGATAACCATAAAACGATCATCATAACGCACAGAAGTCTGGTAGATAAAAAGTTAGTGGGTCCTGTTGCACATAAAGCTATATAGGTGCTTGTGCATTTATGTTTGTGTGTGTGTGAGTAGGCTGTGGCCAGATGGGAACTGAGCTATGCAATGAAATTACAGCAGGATTTTCGTTTGAAGTTTTTACATGTGGGTGTGTGTGTTTTTTTTCCACACACATAACTAGAAACATGTTTTTTCTTTCACAATTCCGACATGCGGCACAAAAGAGAGAGAGAGAGAGAGAGAGAGAGAGAGAGAGAGAGAGAGAGATAAAGAGGGGAAGAAAGGGAAAGCTCTATAAATTGAATATTCCTGATGTCTGTGGTCTGTGAAGTCAGGCCTCTTTTTACTGCTTAATTCTATATAGTAGTTGGAGAGGGGGTTACAACTCTCTGTGGCCCCCTGAATCACACACACCAATGAAAGGGCACACAACATGTACAGTAAGATGAATGATGGTCCTCAATGGTCCAATAGCACATACACACACATACACACACACACACACACACACACACACACACACACACACACACACACACACACACACACACACACACACACCCCAAGACCGGCAGACTGATGAAAGCGTCTTCAGTCCCTCATTTGTCAAGTGATTTGTTTTGTGTTGTCTTCTGCTGCTGTAGTTACACACCGACAGACAGTTTGCTGCTCTTCAAAATCGTTTGTGACTGTAATATTATATTGATTAATAACTTTAATAACAACCATGTAATTCAACAAGCTATTATACTAATCCCAGTTTATGAGGCGCCTTAGGCCTCACTCCCAACACCTGGTCCTACTCTCAAGAACTCAGCATATAGAATTACACAAAGTTCAACATACATATACACACACACACACACACACACACACACCCCGGGACGATCTCAGAGGTTGTGGAGGATCTTTGAAGTGATCTCTGATTTAAGGGAGGATCGTAACCACCAAGGGTGTCCCGGAAAACATCCATACACCCCCAACTTATACTCTCTGGATCTTTTAAACACTTCACTACTGCAGCCTTTCAGACTCAAACTGTTTATTAGACAAACAGGACAGAAAAAGTTCATAATATGGTTCTCATATGTACTATAAAAAGCTTCTAACCTGGAAGAGGGAAGTGAAATGATGAAAATGCAGCATGTTCCAATATCTTTTGCGATCTCAATCAGGGACACACAGTGATGTTTTAATTATAGACGAGACGCAATTGAGGTGTTCCTTAAATGAGCACATCTTTATTTTTCAAGCTAGTCTTTATTTAAAATGTCTGAGGCATATAGTTGGTTAGCACAGACAAGAATTTCAGTGATAAATTATTATTCATTATAATTATGAATTATTATTAGGTTATTCTATTTTCTAACATAGAATATTGTGATGTTGCGTAACATACACCTAACATATTTAGGTGTATGTACATAAACATATATCAATTTAAAAATGTCAAACATGAGTAAACTTCATGTGCATCACCATGTAGAAATGTGTGTAACCATAACCAAAAACCACAAAGACAACAACTAATACTGCAACCAATAGAACGCTTTTGTGCATATTTGGAAGCTGGAACCAAATTCCTTGTGTGTGTCAACACACTTGTCCAATCAATCTGATTCTAATTATGATTTTGATTCTGATATTTGAGCTTCATTTCAATTTAATTCAGCATAGGAAATTTATTTTCATTGGTTATTAAAAATATTCTTCAGCCACATTATATAAAGAAAAGGTTGAATTGTCTTATTTAGTGTTTGTGCTTTTATTTTGTAAATCTGTAATGGTCCACTGATGCCACTAAGAATAGGAAAGCCGATGGACGTGATCTCTTTATCACGTTTTTCATTCGAGTGTTTAATTTGCATCACTTTTCCAAAGAAACATTTTTAGAAACTAGTTTATATAGGTCATGAGCTGACATGGTTGCACTCCCTTTAACCATCTACTTTACATCTACATATTATCTACACATCCTTCTTCAATTTAGCTCTGTGTTTCCTCCAAATTTGTTGACCCTCTAACCTGTCCTGACATTTACCCAGGCTTTCCCCCCAAACTGCACTAGTAGCCCCATAACACATTTCCCTCGACTTCAAGTCTCAGCCTGAGGCCACGAGACAGAAATAACCAAACTCAGTGGCCTCTAATGAAAACCACATTTCCCTCAATTAAAGAAAGAGAGCTTTAGAGAGAGACATTGTCCTTAAAACGAGTTGTAGATATATCTGGCAACTGTTCTCCATCTTTCTTTGCATGAAATGTACAAATGTTTTGTTTCTGTTCCTCCTCAGGACAATTTGGCCACAAACGAGCACTAACTGACATTTCGCATGTAGCATGGAGAGGAGGAGGGATTGGGCTGCTCGGAGTTTATTTTAGAAAATCTGTTCCTCCAATCAGGACCGTGTGAGCTTGGCCGTTCCCATCCATTCCTCGGCTCCCCCAATGCATCATGGGCTTCCGTGGTTGAAATATCCAGAACCCTGTGTTCTCTCTCTCTCTCTTTCTCTCTCTCTCTCTCACTTGTGTTTGCTTTTAAACAACAAACTCTTGAAACAGAGCGTTCATGTGCCCAATGCAAGTTTTCTAAGGCTAAAATATGCCAGAACCAGAACAGAAATCATGTGGAATTGTTTAAATTAGACATACAAATAGAGGTACTGCTTCAGACATTAGTAGTGGTTGTGGCACTTGCTTACATACTGCCTAAATATACAGCTGCATGAATTGACTAGAAATTTAATTTCAACTAGGGTTTATTAATAAAACTAGATGAAGAAGCAATGAATAACTGCCTCAGCATACACAGTATTTGTTTCCAGTTTAGAGTAAACCAACAGCGCACAATTAATATACAGTTTCTGTAAAGCAAAGCTGGACTGAAACAAGACGTAGACGAATAAAACTAAATGACCAAACGTTAAACACAGTACATATTGACCTGTGACAGAAATTTACCTAATAGTGCAGTGATTGTCCAGTTGGTTAACACATAACACATCTCAACACAACTAAATGACCAAGCAGGGAAGACATTACACATTGGCCTGTGATATAAATCGAAACAATAGTGCAGTGATTGTCCATTATGAATGGGGAAAAAGAGGGAAAATTATATTGCGTGAATAAATATTGCAGCTGATTAACCAAAATCTCATATGAATATGTGGGAATGTGGGGCGTATTCTGGGGTTGTTTGATGCCCATTTTGTGTGTAAGTATGTGTGGGTGTGGGTGTGCCTTTGAAAAATGCTTGGAGAATTGCTATTTTTATCACTGTATTTAAAGCACAGTTTATTTTTTATAGCATGTTTGATCTTCACAAAGGTTTTATGTGAAAAAGGAAAATAGCCTGTGATGTCCCAGTCTGATGTAGGTACAAAGCAGGCAGATATTCGTTCCATTCAGCCTTCTGCCTTGTCTATTGTAAACTCTTGCAGATTCATGCCACCGTCATGCACGTGATGGCAGTGAGACAGCTGACATGCATTTTGCAGACGTCTGTGCAGCCGTTATTGGCACTGGAAAAAATAATAGTTCTAAGATGCCGGGAAAACGGTATGGAATTCAAAAACTCAAGGTTGCATTCATGTGAGGTTAAGTGACCGTTGAAGATTGTGAGCATTGCACGTAAGGTCACACATATGGCGCTTCAGTTCTCAACTCTTTCATACGCCCTTTGTCAGCGAGCCAAACCAAACGGGGTGACTGGGGAAGTCTGAATTAGAAACGGAGATGCGAATGGAGGTGGAAAGTAAGAAAAAGCACTGAGAGAGAGAGAGAGAGAGAGAGAGAGAGAGAGGAGGAGGAGGAGGAGGACCCATTTCCCTCATGTTGAGCTTTTCGATGGCAAAATCCAGATGTTGGACTGATGGTCCGTAGGTCTACATAAAATGTACACAATCATGTTACTGAATCGATTTAGACCCATTTAAGTAACTTTTACAGTGTGGATTCTCGATCTTTCCTACAAACTAAGGAGTTAATATTGGGATTTTAGGAGTGCTGTCAAATTTAAGACATGCTGTTTGTTTGCTTTAGCCATTTTGGCTGTTAATGGACCATAAACTTTGTGTGTGTGTGTGGGTGTGTGTGTGGGTGTGTGTATAAAATGACAAAATTCCAATGCAATATGTAGTGAACAGTAACTTTAATTTCAGGTCTAAGTCAGGGGAAAAGCCTTCATGTTAAATGAGCAGTATGTTAGACATGGTATGACCCATCGCGGGGGTGTTTTAATGTGTCGTCTACGTGTGTAATCATTTCCCCCGCCGAATAAACTTTTCTTTTGTGTTTTCTATAAAAACAGACCTTAGTTGTACTTTAGTTACAATATGACATCATTTGTATTTGCTTTATTTGTAAGGCTAAAGAATAGACTATGAAAGCACCCCCTCCCCGCACGTTCACAAACCTCCATGTAACAACACTGTGAAAAGACATATAACGTTGATTCATTTGTACTTAAGGAGCGACTATGCGCAGAGAGTCGTTAGCCCGCCCTTGTCCATCTCCCTTCCCCCTCCATTCATCCTCTCTCTCTGCGTTTCCTACAAAAGCAAAACGCCGCGATCACACGCGTGGGAAGGTCGCACAAGCGCCCAGAGCCGAGTGTCTACTCTGATGCATGCGCTCGTGCTTTTTTTTTTGTAGCATTCTCGCAGGGTTTCTGTCGTGCTACATAAACGCACAGAGGGTTTGGAAGACTCGGGGGTCGACCCCGGTAAATAGAGCACAGAGATAGCAGAGTCATACCGCGAGAGGACAGGAAGAAAAGACGCTCCGTGTGGCGGGACATGGGGGACGCGCCTCGGCGCGGATGCGCTCCATCCGGTCGGCTCGGAGAGAGCGCGCGCGCTCATGACACACTGGACACAATGGCACGGATGCTCGCGCTGATTTAGGCCGGGAGAAACAAACCTCTGCGTGTGCGTGCGTGCGTTTAGAGGATTTCTTTTTAAAGCAGCTCGAGACCGGAGCGCGTGCATCACACAAATTCGGGAGAGATATTTCATGCACGCGCCAGCTTGAGATTTCCGAGGTGAGGAGATCGGCACGTCCTCTGTATCTGTGCTTCATACGGATGCTAGCACCCTTGTCATGGTTCCTCTTTCCATCTATCCCTCTCTCTCCTTCTTTTCCTCTATCAATCGCCTCTATCCCTCTGTCTGATTTAATGTACCACGATGATCTTCAATGTCTATGTAATTCTCATATCACAGCTTTTCTGTGTTATCACTGCAAGGATCAGATCAGATGGAGGAGCATGGACACTCATTACTTCTCGTGCAATGCAATGCTGTGATGCTGCTTCTCAGCTAACTTATAATTGCATGCTTTTGGTCATTATTTTGCATCAATAGAGTGTTAGAAGTCATGCATTGCTCTTGCGAACTCTGGATGGTCCTAGAAAGTGATGCAAGGCTCCTGTGTATGTGTTTGTGTGTGCATTGCCAAACTTGTGATCTTCTTCCTTCTTTTTCCATGTGAACACTGCATATTGTTTTCCAGCCACAATGAGGAACTATACTCCTTTTTAATACCAATGTTAAAGAAGAGTAAAAGAGATGCTCTGCTGGAAGAAATCGTCTGATTTGTCTATGTTATGTTTTGGGGAAACCTCCACATCATTGGAAACAATAGGATAGACAGCATGTGTGTGCATGCGTTTGAAGGTGTGTATGCATAGTGAGTGTGATGTGTGTATGTATGTGTGCTGCAGTCTTTCTCTCCTGCTCATCTCTGCACTGCAGGGCAGCAGTGGCAGAAGCAGCTCGGTGCCAGCCAGCCCCTATCACCTGTCCTGTATACTGACACAGACACAATGCAGAATCCGAATGAGAGATTGAGAGAGAGAGAGTGACAATGAGGGCAGCACAGTGCCAGCTACCCCTTAATACCAGGCTGGGTTACTCACCCTACCCTGCACAATGCAATAAACAGAGAGAGAGAGTGAGAGAGAGGATTAATGGCGACTAGCTACAATCAGTGCTTTGTGGTGAAGTAAATGTTGATGATTGACCCCATCCTTACTCACATTTTATTGCTGATTTCTTTACTATTGTATGTTTAAAACTTTCAGACTGCATGTTTAAAATGTGGGCCTATAGCGTGTCAGCGATCCTCTGACGATGCCTCGAACAGGCCACTGAGGTCAGCATTATATCTGTATGGTAGACTGAATGTGATGTGCGCTGCACTCCACCACCCTGGACTGCTGCTGAAATGCACCGCATTGCTCTCCTTGTGCTGTTTGCCTGTTTTTTTTCTTCAGAAGTGCTTGTTAAATGCTATAGCTCACCGTTGGCCTGTAATAAAGGCCCAGAGTTTGCTAAAATGATATACACATACTGTGTATGATAATAAGATTTAAGGTGGTCACTCCACCCATGAATCCTTATCGGTTTGAGGTATGATTGTAGGTGTAGATAATCAGTGGATTGCAGAAACACATGCTGGGTACGGATTTTATTTCTGTCATAGCGAAATAAAATTTTTTGACGATTATTTTCCTGTAGATATGCTACAATGGCAGCTGATTTCAAAGCACCTCAATGAAACTGAGAAACGAATTAGTAGTTTGGTCACACTGACTTTTTCAGACTTCAGCTAAATGAATAGTATTGTATTTTACCAACACACTCGAATTTCCTGTGTATGCATCAAAAACTCAATAAGTTTCACACACACCCATGTGCTTGAAACTCACAATAGAAGTCTGAAGGCAGCTGTTGTGGAAACCTCAGTACAGGAAAATGTGAATTCATCACATAAAAATGCGATAAAGGTGACTGCATCCTTTGTCCACCACCCGGAAGAAGGGATCCCTTGTGTCATAATTATAGGAGAGACCGTTACAAAGCATTACATGGCTAAATACGCTTGCAGACAAACACCTGCTCCCCATACCCCCTCCCTTCAAATCGCCCGAGTCACAGACTCATCACATGATCAGCGGCAGGTCCAAAGCTTGTTCGTTGGTGCTAAGCTGCTTGTTCATTCCCTAGGTTTTGCAAATTAGATTTATAGGCGATTACGTCTTATACCACTGCGCAGTCTGGTTCTCGATTCCGATTGGTTTAGAAGATGTTAATGAATTTTCTAGAACAGTAGCTTTGAGACTAGGTCTGACTACAAGCTTTATTAATACGCTTGTTTATTAATGCCCTCGCAATGCGCTCGCATCTCTTTATTGCTATACTAATAGCTTACACAAGGACCTGTATGGCAGATACTCCAGTGAGGCGATGTTTATTTGCCATTTTTTTGCAATAAATCTCCAGCGTCAGCGTATGTAGAGGCAAAGCTTTCTGTCACAGGAAAATCTCAGGATGGAGGTGCTTTTTGTGTGTGTGTGTGTGTGTGTGTGTGTGTATATGACAACCCCCCCCCAAGCCCCCCCCCCCCCCTGTTAACTTTATATAATAGTATGCAACTAAATGCTTTCTTATAACTAACACAGGAAATCATGCACTATCACCATATATACTGTATCTGTGTATATATACATTTCACAGAGAAAAAGCTTATAGTGTGGAAATCAGTACAGCAAAAAAAAAAGCCAGTTAATAGAATTTTAAAGAGATCAGAAAAGGCAGACATGATAGCTAGCTTGAACTTCAGCAGTTTGAAAAGAATCTAATTTACTCTGAAAAACATGAATCAATCTTGGCCTCTGCTTCCAATTTTAGAGAATTAGTATATTGAAGCGTTGACTTTTGACTCGTTTTAATCCAGCCACATCTTTAAACCGAGCCCGGTGTGCTGAAGTGAAGTATTAACTTTGTTTTTTTGGGCTCAGGTCACTATGTTAAGATCTTAATGCAGTTTTCTGCTTCGAAAAGCCCAGGGTTTTGGAGGATCTGTGTAACAAGATTGAGTATTTAAGAAGGGTTTAAGGAGTTAAGAAAAGGTTTGCAGAAGAAGGAGTGATGAGTGTGCTGGGTGGGATGAGAACAGTGTTTACTGAGTGTAGCATCTCGGAGAGAAATTTGCCACATTTCTTCTTCTCTGATGAAGAAATCCACTTCACAAGTCAATAACAAACTCACATGGCAGTGTTTAGGTGGAGAATGAGACTGAGGGTGAACTCCCTCACACACACACACACACACACACACACACACGGTTCTGTAACATTCGGTCCCGCCGAAAGACCGTTGCAAGAGGAGAAACACAAGAATGAAGGGATGTGTTTTCTTTCTCTGATTCACCCCCCACCCCCCACCACCCCCAACTCACCCACTTACTCCACCTCCACCTTCCTCAGCGTGGAGGAAATGTGAGCCGTCCTGCTTTTATCAGCTCCATTGTTTGTGATCCTCTGGGATGGAGTTTCCTGAAGGAGGCCAGAAAGCTGCACATGTTCCCCAGCTTGGCTCCCATGACCAAACAGCCACACTGAAGTGTTTAAGAAATTTCTCTCTCTCTCTCTCTTTTCTTCTCCCTCTCACGATTTCCTTTTCAACTTAGCCTACAGATGGAGTTTAGACATGTGTGTGAGTGTTAGCAGCGCCGGTTATATGTAGACACGAGTGATTCTGAGCTCATATATCTACCCAAGACGTAAGAGCAAGTGTACGAGGAAGAAAATAAAATAAAGGAAGCTGCTTTTCATGGTGAAGGATGATCAAGATGATGATTCGTTGTTGGGGGAACATTTGTTATTTAGTCTGGGGTTGGAGGGGGGTTGGTTTTGGACCACCTCAACTGAATGCCAGTCAAAACAGCAGTATGCTTTAATGACCTAGATGTGCTCCTGGTCTGTCAAACTCTTTGTTCTTTCTTTGTTTGTGTGTGTCTTCCTTTCGTGCCTGCAGAAGAATGTTTACCATTTTCATTTGACACAGCAATTGCAATGTAAACAAATGCGCCATGGCTTAAAGCTTTGCTGCATATGAAGCAAAAAATAAAAAAAGTGATCAAGATTTTATGCTGCTTAATATGCTACAGTCATTTTCCACACGTTAATTGGAACATATTCATAGCATATTGCAATATTCAGTCTACACGCTAGATGCCCATATGCCAAAACATGCATCACAAGAAGCAATTTTATGCTCTCGCCAAAAGTGTTATGGAATTAAAGTTCAATTTGCTGAGGTCACCACGATAATTGGGACAACTCCAAATTAAAGAGGAACTTAAGCAATTAAGAGTATGTTGGTAATATACATTAAATAAATGAAGAAATAGTGGACATTTGGAGGATTTTAATACCGCCGATGTGACATTTCAGTAACTGGGTTTAAAATAAGAATGGGTTTAAAATACTAATAATCTGTAGTAAATTCATTATGGTCGATTTCATCTAGTGGAAAATTAACAGCATCAAAAGATTTGATAAGAAAAAATGTAAGCAAATGGCATTTAATGATGCAAACAGCAGATGGGTATCTATCAGCTAATGCTCAAGGATTCATTTCATAATATTGGAATAATAATAATATTGGAATAATAAGGAAAAGTCGTATTGAGCCTAATGTATTTAGAGTGATTCGAGATTGACCCAAAATGCTTAGAGATGTTGTGAACAATTACAGAAGCCAGAAAAAAAAAAGCTAATTCCCCACAGTTTAGTTAATCTAATCTGCAACTTTATTTGTATGAGAGGAAGACGTGTATTCATAAGGACTGCATGAAATTTTTCTACCTCTTGCCATTGATAATAAATTGTTGACAAAATCAAAATCTGAAGATCAATGTGGCACACTATCCAACTAGATAACTGATAAATAGCTGTTGTGTCTGTGCAGCGTGACAAACGTATTGTTTGCTAGCTTTGCCCTTTAAATATATTTGTGTTTCTTTGCTGTTTACTTCAACAACATTCCTGCCAGAGATTAAAGCGTCACATGTTTTGTCAAGATTGTTGCATTACCTCATCTACTTTTACTAAGTAAAGTTAGACTCCTGTAACATGCTTACACAGGAGGTCCATTAGCCTAGGAACTTACTCGTTCATTCTCTTTCCTGTTCCTGTTTTTTGTCAGATGTAGCAAAATAGCTGGCGAATCTTACAGACCAACATTGTATTTATGTTTTTTTAGTTCCATTCATAACCGGTTTTACTGTTGTCTGTAGATCCTTTATGAGTATGCAGGCAAATTTATCAATGGATATGGCTTTTTCTATTTGAGCACCGTAGTTATTGATAAAAAAAAAAATGCATTATGGGATATGGCATTGTCAAGGTTGAAAGGTTGCTTCGAATCTCTATAAACCATGTTTGTGAGACTGTGTATATGTGGGTTAGTGAACAGGAGATGGAGAAAGATAGAGAGGTAAAGAGAAAGTGCCCTGAGTATGACCTGCATTTCTGTTTTTGTGTTATTAGTATAAAAGGAGCTTATTTTATATATATATATATATATATATATGTCCATAATCGATATAGTGGCTAGTTAGGAGCAACATGCTTGTAGTTACATTTAGCGCTGTGGTGTAACTTAAATAAAAAGTGTGAAACGTTTACCGTGACCACGCGCCAGTTCTTAAAAAACATGTGCACACTATGTAAGATTGAATTCTTTCGCTAGACTGCAAATCCGTGAGCACGCACGTGGGTGCAGAAGAGCGTAGACATTGGTGTATGTGTGTTAGTGTGTGTGTGTAAAAGAGTTGCTATTCTTCTCTTTATCATGATGACCCAGTATTTTATGCTTGTATGTACTTGTGAATTTCTAATATGTGCCAAAGTTGATCTTTCTCTCTATCTGTTTCTCTCTCTCTGCAGATGACGGAGGGCCGGAGATGTCAGGTCCATCTCCTTGATGACAGGAAATTGGAGCTCCTTGTGCAGGTGAGCCAGTCATCCCCACACCCCCAGCCCCCTACATCCAATTAATCTCCTTGTCTTTTATACACAAGTTTGCAACGTCATCCATTCTCATTACACAGAGTACATGAAGCTCAGTGGTGCGATACAATAATGGTGCACACAAACCTGATTTGCACTCGTTGACTCGCACAGTGCTGCTCTGCCAAGGTGCGAGAGTTGTGTCTGTTTTTATGATCAGTGTCTCAGATTTCCTCTTGTTTATGTGAGACGGGAAATCCTCTCTGCCCCTTTGAGAGTTAATTACCACCTCCCTGATAGAGGACGACTCTTTGTGTGTGTGTCTGTGAAAGGCCGAGAGATTCGAGCTCAGTTTTCTAATCTTTTATTGAAATCTCGGGTGCATATTTTTTGTGTACAAAGGAGTTTACCAGTGATTGTACAGGGACAGCGCTTTTGTTGCTTCTGTTGTTCCGGTTCAGTGTTTCAGCGTATTAGATTTGAAAGAGAAAAATAATAGAGATTGTCTGTTTTGAAATATGAGAAGTTTCCTATTTATTTGTTGAAGCACCAGCTCTCTGATGGAATATTGCAAAATATTCTAAGAGGAACATTTAATGATTTGATTTTAGATCTTTATCTACTGTCTGTCAATACATACTTAGGAGGATTTCAATATACAATAATTAATACAGTAACACAGAAAACGAAATTGTAATAAAGCCAATAATGGCAAACTATGAGCGTTTGAAGATATAATTAGCTTTTTTTTTTCTCTGATTATGTTTTCACATAAGCCTTATGGAAATCAGAAATGCTGTGATGTCAGGGTATCACAGCAACATTTTGATTAAGATAACATCTATCAGCACTGGAGAGAGCCTACTGAGTATAGTTTGCTAAAATACAGTGTAGAGAACTGAAACAGAGATTCTTTGTGGCTGCTTGAAAGTGAGCTTTGCCCCATTTTGATTCAAGACGCTCTGGTCTGCTTAAACGGCAACTTGCAGGCCACTGAAATTGGACTAATCAAGACCCTTTTAAGCATCTACAATCTTACAGCAGTCACTGCTGACCTGCACTTTGTAATGCAGCCGCAGTTCTCCACAGTCAACATTTCATTGTTTGCATTGGTTTCTGCAGTTCTGTTGTCCTATGTATTTAATTTGCCCTGTCTTTAATATTTTGTATTTAGATACTCTACTCGAGGAAACTTTTACAAGCTTTAAAATTCTAATTATTTTCCAAATGGCGGCTATTGAAATGTAATTTTGCAGATAAATCTGATGATTCAGAACTGTCAGGTCTGTTAAACTGCAGCAAGTTCATTTGCCATGTATGTGTTTCAATCTCCCTGCTGTCCTCACCTTTTACACTTACACACACAGTAACTACACAGTTAGGAAATTCCCATTTAAAAGACAAACGCAACCCGCTTGAACTCCCTGCATTCCAAGCTCAGTAAAATTCAGGACACACACACGGTCCCTTCATTCAGGTTATTCTCTCCCTATCTGTCTCTCTCTTTTATTTCTGTGTGAACTGTCTGTCAGATGTGATTACCCAGGCAGAGCTGATCTCTGTAGGGTCCAATCTGATTTGAACTCACTGAAATTGTTCTCTCATGGTTGGAGGTGTATCTCTCGTTCTGTTCCGTCGGCTTGCTTTTCAGACGCTCTCCTAAATGAGTCTTATTTGTGCTTTGGTTTTGTTTTGGCAGGCAAAACGATTTAGAATAGACGAGGCCTGTTAAAAAGTCAAAGAAGAAGATGAAAAAGTGAGAACAATAATGAAACTGGGGAAAAAGTGTAAAAAAAAAGAAGGGTGGCGTCCTATAAAAGAAGGACACAGGGACCACAAACTTTGCGATCTTTAACTAGGAGTTCTGTCTTATAAAAGAAGGACACAGGGACCACAAACTTTGCGATCTTTAACTAGGAGTTCTGCGCTTTTACATCAGGCTATGCTGCTGTTGTGCCATTATGCTAATGTGGTTCATATAAATCCCTGTGTTATATATGCACACATTTCAACCTAATTCTTATGATTTCTGAAAGGATTATATAAAACAATGTACTAGCAGTATCTGTAGTCTTTGTAATATGTTCAAATGAAACCTTTCAATGAAGCTATGTAGCAATAGGAAAGTTAGCTTTGGCTGATGCTAGCTCTTCAACTGTGTTTTTTTTGTGCATAACAGGCATTAGCCTTCGGAAAGAATTAATTATAGGTAATATGGGAGGCTATCAGGGTAGTGCATAGGAATTAGCAACAACTGCATTAAAGAGACATTATGTTGATGTACACTTGATGTACATTCATTGAATAGTATAATAACACGACAGGATTTGCAGTCAAATCAGTTTTATATCGTCCTCCTCTAGCTTTTCATCTTCCATGCTGTCTTCCTGTATACATATATATCCATGGACAGACAGTGACTTTCCTGTCATACTTTATATCCACATGTATCACCTCAGTCAGTATTTGCTAGCCAAAAGCAAGCACTAACTTTAGCTAGCAGGCATGAACTGTCTTTGTAATATCTCAGCCCATGTTTCTTTCATTTCTTTCTCTTTTCTCATTTCCTTGTTTTTCTGCTCGGCTCTGTTTCCTATCGTTGCTTTTTTCTTTTATTTCATCCCATTATTTGGGTTAAAAGTCATAGGCGGGTTAACCAGGCTAGGTGAGTTAGCAATATAAGCACTATATATTTTTTTCGCAACACATTTTTTTCCTCTTGGGGACATCAGAGATGAGTCCAGTGGCACCTGAAGCTCCAGCACATTCTTATTGCTCTTTTATATCCTGAAGGTTAAGCAAGGCTAATTCTTAGGAGGCTTTTGTGTAAAAAAAAAAAACAAAACAAAAAAAACCAGAAGCACTATGTCTAGATTCATGTTTTTCTTTGAAACTGAGTGAGATAAAATTGGTGACTACGGCTGACTGTCTTCACTACACTCCTGGCTCTTTAAATATGGTCACACAAAAAGACAGATCAGGTTGCATGCTAGCAGGGTAAATCTGAAACTTGGGGTAGCAGTGATCACATATCGGATGTGTGATCTAACTAATTGAAGATGGTTTATCAATCCGAAAGTGCTGACACCAGTTTGGAGGAGTAGATTCGAGCTAGTATATTTTAATCAGGATGAGGCTAGAGGCTAAAAGCACACACATAGATAAAGTGCTAGTTTGATTTTAATAATGGGCTGCTTCTGTCTGGAGTCTGACCTGACTGTTTCCTGTTCCTCCTGCTCTTTTGTCACCTCATTGAAGACACAAAGTACACGTCTACGAATTCAGACGCAGAAAAATCTGTGGTGAAAAGAGCTAATGGTGTGCCATGTCCTTCCTAAGTGAATTATCTGGAATGGGGTGTTGAAGGATTGACATGACCCAGGATTAGATTGCACATTTAGAAGTGTTGCAGATGGACGGATGGTTGGATGGTTGGATGGAGGGATGTATACATATGCTGTTAGATGATTTTGTTTAAACTATCCACGTTTTGTTTAATGTGTGCACTTGACTTAGTAAAACATTGTCCACAATTTAAAATAAGTTTTATCTTAGATGAAGACAATTGAGTTTAAAAGTCTATGTTATGACTAAACCTGTATATAGGTTTTGGCATGGTGATGTGATAAAACCATTGCACAAACAGTAAATAAAGTTTTTTCATATGGCTTTATTCAAAATAGAAACTGAAATGAGCATAATTAATATTGAATGTTTTAATAACATTTTCTTTAGCGCCTATTGTCCACATTAAAAAATTAATGCATAAAGCCCCTATTTGCACTAGAGACTACCCACTGCTCCATTTACCATTAGTTTTTTAAGGCAGGCTATTTACTATTAGGCTTTAATTTTTTTAATTTCTGGAAAATTGTCTTTAGTTAGTGCTGATAATGAACATTTAGCTCTGCGTGATGATACAGGCTTTTGGTTGAAATGTTTTTTTCCCTTGTTTTTGTGTGTACCCAGGTTAGTAGGTTAGGTATAGCTTCGGCATATGGCTGCTTGTTGTGCGTCAGATTTTGAACCATGTGTGCGCATGTTCTTTGGGCAAGTCAGCTAACCATAAGTCTTTCATTAGCAGGCTGTAATTTCCCCTTGCTATAATTTGCTCTAATGGTGGCTTGTGTATTAGGGTGAAGGTCTGAGGTAAAAAAGCCTAGCTACATCCATAGCATGCGTTTGTTGTTCATTCTTGAAGACTCTTGATGTTCTGAAGGGTTTTTGAGTTCCTTGTGGGTTTTCTCCACATCATTTCACTCCACAGGTGTAATTCATACGGTGCGTTAACCCCCTAAAATACAGTTCAGATACATGCCAATGCTAGGTATGGAAAACCAAAGCACCGAGTCATGCCGTGTCGAGTGCTGCCTGTCACCAGTAACAAAGGAAAAGCTTTGTTTTACAAATCTACACTAATCAGACATCCCTTATCATGGTCCTTTGCTTCTTTGTGTTATGTCAAAATACAACACAGCAAACATTCAAACGGGGGTCTGGTGTCCATTGAAGTGGACTTGCACTTACCTCAAAATAATCAATAGCATTCAAGTGAGGAAAACAATTTAGAAAAAAAGACAAAAATGTGTCCTGTTTGAGCATAAAACTGTGGGAAATATGTGTGTGTTCTGATTACTAATCATTCACAGAAGAGGGTAAGGATTCATTTTAAGATCTAATGGTTGTTGAGCAAACCAAAAAATAGAGTAATCTGTAATGGTTTTTGTAGCTATTCAGTGTCAGAGTTTTGTAGATTGTTAGCTAGCTAAGCTAAAAGCACAAATAGTACAAGATAGCATTGTTTAGCCGTACACTACCTGTCAAAAGTGACATTTGAATCCTAAATGTTTAAATCTAAGTAAAAATAACAGCAACTTGTTTAGCACAAGTTGGCCGATCTGCATTGTTTAACCCTAAGTTTGCATTGCATTTGATACTAATGGTGTTTATAATTAATTAATACTTTTTAATAATAAAAAGTTAAATATCCAAAATTTGTCATGTTGAAATTTACAAACCAGACCTGAGTGTGATTATAATACAAATATATAAATATTTCATATTTGAGTGTGTATTATTTTTCTGATTTCGCTGATTTTATATATAATATCATATATAATAAATATAAAGTATAAGATATAAAATCTGTACCAAAACATCCACTGAACATCTAACTGCCATTTTATGTGGCAAGAAAAATGTACCGGTACATATTTCGTCACACCAGCTGCTCATTATACAGTAAGATCTTTCTACACATTTGTCAAGTGTGTTTGTGATCCATGACCCACGCTATAAACCGCTGTTTATAAAAAGCAGACATTGTTTTACTTCTTTACACAAACATTACATTTTCATGTTTGTGTGTGTAAGCAAACTCTCGGCTTATTTCTCACATAGTCCCAATGCATTATGGGTCATTTGTAATATGTACTAATGTTTTGTTGTGTATTTTGGGTAATGAATTATGTGGCAGCATGTCGACACCATGCTGAGCGGAAGACATTGCCAAAACTGAGGCGTTTAATAAATAAGAAATTGATGTAGCCTGTCCGTTTAGCGTGTCATTGTTATGTTAGGCATCCCTAATTGCTATCTGATCTACAAACATCACTGAGGTAATAAATCAGGAACCATTGGATAGTCTTCCTGCATGTCGCATGTGGACAACGATTACGTAATACACTCTTCAGACGCTTGTCTTGTGTGAGATCAGGGTTTAATTCAGAGAGAGTGAGATCTCATGAGATTATATCAGTGTGTAAACTCAGATGTAGGCATGTGATCATCTTGTGAGGTTCCTGTTTGTGTTTTGCAAAGGCATTCTGTCGTGAAATGAACCATCTTGATGTATGAATTAAAGAAGGCATTTTAATCGACTACAGCTCATATACTATATGCGGAAGTATCGATCACTTCAAATCGAAGACTTCATCTGACTGAACCGTTGTTCTCCATCGAGCTCAAGTAAAGAGCTATTACTGAAGTAAATCATTCAGGAATTAAATGAAGATGAATGAGTTATCTATTTATCTCTCTTTTTATTGTGCACGCAACAGATTCCTGATTTACATGCAATGTGTGTAAAAACTGTTTAAAATAATAATTCTTGGTGTGAACTTTATGTGTAAGTGCAAGTGTTTGTGTACAGAAAAAAGCAATAGAATAAAGAATAATGATGAAGGATCCTGAGATTGTGACATTTTAATCTCAATAAAAATCTCCATGAAAAAGTCTATGTTCTCTTCACACACAAAAAAAGGTGTTGTGATTTATTAAGTACAACATAAAGGAAACATTGATTGAAAATTGCAATATTTTGCTTTGTTTATTGCAAATATAGTTGTCATATTTTCTCTTTATTTGAGCTGGGAAACCCAAACCTGTTCCAGCATGACAATGCCCTGTACTCAACGCAGAACCTATGAAGATCTGGTTTACATGGGTTTGAGTGGAACATCTTGAGTGGCCTGCTATGGTCTCAACCCTATTGGAACCTTGATCAGTACCTGACTTTACTTGTGGTTGAATGAGCACAAATCCACCTTAATAATTTATCAAATGCAAATTATTATGGCAAATATGTTGCATGTACAAATCGTTAGAAAGGCACTTTAAACATCTTAAGCGTCGGCTACCACTGGTGAACGGAGATTAATGTTCCTGAGACGTTTAGCTACACAACCATGATTTTATTGCCAATAACTACATGTTTTAGATACTTTGCTGTTTCTTAGCTGTCCTAAGAAATTCATCACACATATACACACACACACACACACACACACACACATTGCTTTGAGCAGTCAGTGATTGGGAGTTAAAACCGCTCACACACACAAATTGAGGAAGTAAATTCTCCCATCCACATGTGCAAAAATGCTGCGTGATACCAACCATCACGTGTTCATAAGCCATTTATGTGAATTATTAAGAACTTTCAGAACATAACGTGATCAGTTCAAATTCAGACTGAATTCAGCCATAATAAGCTAATGATGAAAGATCAGAAATGTTGAGCTCAGCAGAAGTTTTAGGAGGAGGTCATACTTTAGAAGTCACTAGCTAATTTTAGGTATGAAACAATTCCAGACTCTACATGACAATTGTTTTTGGCATATATCGAGTACACAGTGAGTTATGACGGTGTCTCTTTCTTTTTTTTCTCCACATGTTGTAATTGTGTTTTTGTTTTCCCCCCTTTGTGTTATTTCTATCTTCCTTTGTGTCGGGAGTTGTAAATGACGTGACGTGTGTGTGTGTGTGTGTGTTTGTGTGTGTGTGTGTGTGTGTGTGTGTGTGTGTGTGAGAGAGAGAGAGAGAGAGAGAAAGAGCAGGGATGTATGTATGGTATGTGTGTGCATGTATGTGGGTGTTTGTCGGAGTTAATGAATTAGGGCCTGTGTGAACTAGAAACAGTAATTAAGGCTTTTAAGTACAGGCTTGTGGACGGCACATGGCAAACAAACACACAGCAACATGATTTTGGGGTGTGTGTGTGTGTGTGTGTGTATGTGTATACATGAAGTTCATAGAGCATGGACATTTATCAGACTATTATTGCTATCAGACACACACATGCACACACACAGAAGTTTGCAGAAACTGTAATGACAGTCGTTGTGTTTCAGAGATTTCCAGAATATACAATTTTTCCTATAAGAGCAGCTCAGATGGTGTGTCATCTCAAAAGCAAATCGCAGGTTTATTTTTATTGCTTTTGTTTTGATCTGTTGCTATAGTAACAGCTTTTACCATTGGACTTGATCAATTATAATCAATTATGTTTTACATAATCTAAAACTTATAATCAACAGATTTTTTAAAAAAGCACATGTATAATAAAAATGTATAATTGTTGATATGAAGCTTTTGGTAAGGCAATGCTTTTATTATGTACCATGCATGTAGGGAGTCTTCAGTGTTAGTGTTTATAACAAAAAGTCTTCAGGAGTTTACATTTGATTAGTAACATGACAAGATGTCGTTTTGGTCTTCATTTATAATCTACTGTGGTGTGAAAGGAATGAAATACAATCAGCATTCTGTTATTGGAAAAAGATCAACTTTGAGGTGGGAACACACGGTTTCACAGCATTCACAGTGCCAATGTATCAATCAGTCGTCTTTACAATCCATTCTTCCTGTCTTTCAGCCCAAGCTGATGGCTAAGGACCTGCTGGATTTGGTAGCATCTCACTTCAACCTGAAAGAAAAAGAGTATTTTGGAATCTCCTACACAGATGACACGTGAGTTTATCACACACCCACTCCACAACAGGAAGCTGAGCATGATTCAGCGATCATGTGATTATTTATAGGACGGGTTCTCACTGTCTGTCTTGTTCCTTTATTTTTTTTTCTCTATCACTCCGTTGCAGGCTTCTGTTCTTGCTCATCATTTAAAACATTTTCTTGCACCTAAACTCGACATAAACTCCACACACACAAAACTCCTCCCACACATTTTCCACAGCCGTGTAAGCGCTCTCTACGGGACTGCTGTATTTGTAGTCTTGAAACATTTTGAATTCTAGTCTGGTGACCTCCGACCTGAGCTTCACAGCCGCTTCCGAGACGCCAGACTCCGGTCACCAGGGGCATGCTAATAAACCCACGGCTGCTTCTTCTGCTACGTTTCTTCTCTCTGTCAAACACACACACATTCACACCCATGCACACACTGACAGCCTCAAAACGCTGTGCGATTTCTCTTGTAACTATAAACGCTGTGTGACAGCGTTTTTACATTATACAACACGTATCAAGGACACACTCATTTATAAAATACACTGTGGAGACCAGTATTGATTCTAAAAGCGCAGCACGCCCTTCATGTCCATCCTGTTTATCATTTGGACCCTCCTTATAGATTAATAACCAGAAAGACACGATAAATATAGACCAGAGTCTCCGCTGTGTTTCTGCCCAAAAACAAATCAAAATGAGTTTCCATGTCGTAAAGAATCCGAGTGGCACTGGATAGCGATGTGGAACCCGCAACACTGTGTGACTCGTATGCTGTTGATTTCACCACAGTCCAAGGATTTGATTTCAAATTTTTTTTTAGCTTTGAAGGACACCAAAAACCAAGAGCAGAAGGCCCTGGTTTAGTCATATCACATCTTTATAACCAATGGTGGACAAAGTAAACAAACCACATACTTAAGTTAAAGTAGAGATAAAATAAATAAATATTGTATAGCTTGATAATATTGACGTTTTTTTTTTCGTCTCTCGTTGCTTTGCTGGGGCTTTTTCAGGGGTCACTTCAGCTGGCTGCAGTTAGACAGGCGTGTGCTGGAGCACGAGTTTCCTAAGAAATCTGGCCCTATCGTCCTCTACTTCTGTGTGAGGTGAGTGCTGCTGGATTACACTCAAATGCATGAGTGCACACACACACACACACACACACACACATTTTACATTGGGGCATGATTGTTGGCATCAGACAAAATAAAGTCAGAGATTATATTTTGGATTTCTCTGAATTTTCTGTTCCTTTAAATAAGTTTCATGTTATAAAAACGTGCCTATGAATTCACACACTCGTGCACGCGTACGCACATTATCATAACGCAACTGCAGGGCCTGTAATTTATGTGTGTGTTGCCTGTGTTTGTCCTCAAGTACATTCAGTAAAGTGCTGTTTTAATTAATTTGACTCCTCAACATTTGAGATAAAAACCCTTTACACTGCGGCACCAGGGTGGTCCACAGGGGTGCGCATGTGTGTGCATATGTGTGCGTGTGTGTATGTGTTTGTGTTTCCATCGCAGCAAATTAGCAGGGTCACTAGCAACACACTCGCACATAAACGCCTATAAAATGAGTTTGACCCCGGACTTAACCCATCGCTGAGGGAGCCGTCAACCAATCAGAAGCTGCTGTCTTTCTCATTAACCCCCTCATTAATTGCGCCGTCATGGCAACAGCCATATTTTATACAGACTGTGTTCATAATTGAGAAGTATGAGCAAATACTGTGCTAATGAGCTTTATTCAATTTATTACTCCAACAGCCCGCAGAGCAGTCTAATATCACACACACACACACACCATATAGCTGCTGTGTTCTTCCTGTCTGTCTGTCTGTCTGTCTGTCTGTCTTTCTTTTACACATACCATATAGCTGCTGTGTTCTGTCTGTCTGCCTGCCTGCCTGCCTGTCTTTCTCTTTCTTTCTTTCTTTCTTTCTTTCTTTTTTTCTTTCTTTCTTTCACACATACCATATAGCTGCTGTGTTCTTTCTGTCTGTCTGTCTGCCTGTCTGTCTGTCTATCGCCCCATTGCTGTATGTCTATCTGTCTCCCTGTCGATGTCTTTCTTTCTTTCTTTCACCGCAGCAGTTATGTAGGAAACTTAATTTATTCAGAATAAAAAAATCAGACATTCATTCAGGAAATTGCCTCTTTTATAAAGTCTGAAATGGCAACCAGTGTTTGACTTAAAGGATATCGATGTTACATCTGCGTTATTTTCAAAGAGGATATGTTGTTCTTAAGAGACTATGAGGATGATGATCAAAGAAATCGACCCCGAAGGAGTTGAACATCAGGGTGCTTCCGCCGGGTTCCTGACACGTTGTGGCATATGATGAGCTCATAATTCTCACTTATTTCTCCAAATATTCCAACATTATTCTCGTATATCTACAACTTTTCTTTTAATCCTTGATTATTTTTTATTTATTTATTTTTTTACGTGGCACTAAAATTATATTCAATGGAACTTTAAATGGATAGACTGTACAATTCTTTAATAATGATAAATGCTGGCAAATTGCTGTAGTGTGGGGATACCTGATATACCAGATAAATCTGATATTGGAAAATATAACACCTGATGTTTTAGTGTGTATGTGTTTTACTGTATAGGCTTGTCAAGAAAACCCAATAAAATCAGGATAAATAGTAGTGATTTCACTATTGAGCGACTTAATCACGGTTATGATTTCAGTCTTTAGCCACCCACCATAGGAGCTAGGGTTTTGTGTGTTTGTGTGTGTGTGTGTGTGTGTGTGTGTATGGATGTATGTATGTATGTATGTATGTATGTATAATCCTCCACTCAGCTCTTGATTAGGATATTGATTTCAGGAAGCTGAAGTCTTTGATGCACGTCTTTTGAAGACTCTCTCGACCATCTCACTCACATGTCCAATTAAACCAGCTGCCAATTCACTCTTAATTCCCTCTCTTATACACACACACACACACACACACACACACACACACAATCTCTCTCACACACTCTATTTCTCTCTCTCTCTTTTTCACTGTTTCCTTCTCTATACTTCTCTACACCGCTATATAAATACATTGTGTTCCTGTATGTTCTGTGTGTCTCTGTTCTAAGGGCTTCAAAAATAGTATATTCTAATTACACTGCTCTTCAGTTTATTTAAGCAGAAATGCACAAGATTGAGTCAGAGGAGAAAATAAACATGTCTACTTGAGCTGCTGTGAGTCACACTGGGAATCATGGTGTAGTACAGCAGGTCCTAACCTTTTCTGCATTACAGACCAGTTTTACACGGTCCTTCTATACCCATGCGAAGTAACGTGCATAATACGTTCATTTTATTAAGAATTAAATGATTTTAAGAAATTGTATTTCTTATTCAGGTAGTCGGCGAGTTTCTAAGGCTTGAGTTTTTTCAATCTTACGATGACGATAAATCAACAAAATTAAGTTTAGCGCAGAAGGCAAACGTCACAGAGTATAAGCGGTCAATACGTTGGGATGCAGTGACACTAATACATTACGATAGTATAAATTGCACTGTTTTGCTCAATTATGTACTACTACCACCCCATAATAATCAACATTCTTTAAGAATCCTGGGTAGACTAGGCCATGTCCTAGCTTCCAAGTTACGATGTCATCATAAAGCATCTCCATCATAAGTTTGGGACTACATGTATAGTGAAAATGTAACTCACTATAATGCTGAATCAGTGGAATATGTGGCCTGCCATGTGTTTATATACATATATATATACATTTATATATATATATATATATATATATATATATATATATATATACGTTTTTATTCTGTCTGCGCACCTCTGTACCAAATGATCCATGGCCTGGTACCGGTCCATGGCCCCTTGTTTGGGCACTCATGGCTTAGTACATCACAATTACTTACAATCTCAGCAGTTTCAAGATCTGAACCTAAATTAATCTACATTATACATAAACCAGCTTTGAAACAATGGATATGTTGACAGCACCTTGATGATTTATTGGAGCTTTTTGGTCCATATCGAATAATGATCAGTATTTCTTCTGCAATTTTATTGTATCTACTACATTTTATGACATAGTGGTTTATCGGATCATTGAAAAGATATGTAATACTGCTACAAAGAGATTTATTTTCGCAATCGAGAGGGAAAGAGAGTGTGAGCATTATGGTGACCCCTGCTGGTGAAAGTATGCATATTCTCATCCTGTTTGCATTAAAATAGATAATTTATAGAAAAACACCAAGCCCTAGTATTATTCCATTATACCTAACCGCACTGTGTGGTGTGTTTTTTTTTTTTCTTTTTCATCTGTACAGGTTTTATATAGAAAGTATCTCTTACCTGAAGGACAATGCCACCATCGAGCTGTTCTTCCTCAATGCAAAGTCCTGCATTTATAAGGTGAGTTCAAGGAAACTAAATATATGAATAATAACGCTGGAATAAAATGCACCCCGTTTTTTTAAATTATTTTTTGGCTAATAAAAACGTTTCGATTAAAACAGCTTGTTTATGTGTTTTGGTTTGGGTTGGTTATGCGTGTCTTTGATAAGTGTGTCGTGCAATATCACCGTGCGTCCCCTAGAGGTCGCAGTTTAGTCACAGTCTAATTTCAGATTCAGTGTCTCCCCCCCTCCTGATACATTCTTTAAAAAGTACTTGGTATAATTGTGACAGTATTTCACAATGTTTGTGTTGAACAAATCGAGTTAATTAGTTCTGAGTCTAATCCTGTCTTACTCTGGATGAATTCTATTTTTATTAAACATTCGGCTTCCTCTTTTTAATTAAACATAAACGCAATATTGACGAGTTTAGATTAATTACAAGCTTCTTATTCATTACTGTATCTTTTGTTGTGTCATCTCATTAATTTTTACTTGTTTATTTATTCATCTATCTATTTATTTTCTGCCTGATGAGTTTTTTACTTAGGCTGTGAATTCTTTTAATATAGCGACGTTGTAATGCGAAGTACCTCAAGTGTAATTATTTATAAAAATAATGTCATTAAAATGCAGTAAAAATGGTGTTTAGTTTCTACATTAGTTGAATAACAATGCACAGAAGTCATTTGTATGCTCAATAATAAATAGTGACCAAAGCAATATAAATGTATACAGAATACTGCTGCCATTGTATTTATGGGTTTAGGTAATAACTTAAGCATTCAGTGCAATCGCTCAAAATTTCATGTATCATTTAATTTCCACACCCCGAAATGCCTAGCAGCATTAAATCCCCCCCCCCCCCCACCCCCCGTTTGTTTCACGTTTCAAAGAGAATCAGAAGTTGAGCTGTCGCTCGCAGAATCCGAAATTCAGTCTGATGCTTTATTTAGAGAAGAATGTTTTGCATCTGCCGTCTTTACAAACCGAGTTCATGAGTCGCGTCTCACAGAGCTGCTGGATTCCTCGTAATTCGAATAGCCACGTACACGTGTATGTCGTCTACGTGATTAAAGTCATTCCCTTCCTTTCTACAAGATTTCTGAGTGTGATTTTGGACATTTGTGCCCATTCAGACACGAGAGTGTTAGTAAAGTCAGGTACTGATGTAGGTGAGGTGAGGAGGTCTGGGGTGCAGTCAGTATCTCAATCCACACCAAAGATGTTGAATAGGGTTGAGGTCGGTGAGGCCACTCCAACCCAGCTGGCTTTGTGTATATGGGCATTTTCATGCTGGAACAGATTTAGGTCTCATGGTTCAAGTAAGGGGAATATATAAGTGCCACCACATCCAAAGACACTGTATACAATTGTATGCCTCCAACAATGTGGTACCAGTTTAAGACAGAACTACATATGGCTGAAAAATTTAGTTGTCCCAATACTTTTGTTTTGGGACACCTATGTAGTGTATGTACAGATGTTGAGTCATGATCTGTTTTGAGGTGTGAAGTAATTTGGACTTAATGCTAAACTGGTGGCTTCTCTTTATAGTGTGCTATGCTAGGATTCACACCTTTGTGCATCTTTCACAGGAATTCAGCATTGGGAATACAACGAGGTAAACATGAACAAAAGAACAGAACAGCTTGTAAAATTAGAAGCCTACATATTATCATGAAAGCAGACTGATTAGAGAGAATTTAACATTGTTTATGGTACAATCTACAGACCAAATGATCTCAATTAGGAAGAAGAAACCAGATAAACAGAATAAACAGTACAGAATTTATTTAGAATTTCCAAAAGTATAAATCGCTCAGGTATAAATTTCATACACGCTGCACCATTTCTTCCAAATCCACAGTATGTGTAGTTTATGGCATCACTTCCTGTGCCACGGCACCTTTACGCCAAGTGTGTTATAAAACATAGACGAGAATCCAGACAGTAAAGTTATCCTGAGTTCTCTTACATTTCTGACCCCCTGCGGTGATGGGGAAAGGTGTGTATTGTCCCTGCACTGTGAGATGAGGTGATTACCACCTGCTGAGGACTGTGTGCTTAGTCTGCAAGAGAGGAAACACATGTAAATGCAGATGTTCAGAACCAAACGATAAAAAAACCAGCAGAAGCGTTGAGATTATTTGGTGTTTGACGCAAACATTTTCCTTTTTATATAGGAGCTCATAGATGTGGACAGTGAAGTCGTGTTTGAGCTGGCCTCCTACATATTGCAGGTAATGTATGTGTGTGTGTGTGTGTGTGTGTGTGTGTGTGTGTGTGTGTTTGTATGAATGAGATGAGGGGAATAAAGCATAAGTAAATAGGAAACACACTTTGTGCATTCATTTGTATCATCCATATGTAGTTTCAGTGAAGTGTGTGTGTGTGTGTGTGTGTGTTGTGTGTGTATGCAAGGGTAATGCAGGTGCAGTTTGGTTTGTGTTTGACCTTTTATGGGATTTACACCAGATGGGAGATATTGAATCTCCCACTAGATCACTATAAAGTGCTGTCATGCTATTACACACACACACACACACACACACACACAACACACACATTGTGCTACACTTTAACCCTGATTTGACTTTATTCTAACTCTACATTTCTCTTTTTCAGGAGGCCAAAGGAGACTTTACAAGGTGAAGCTCATGTTCATTCTAAATAATCATTCAAGTAACACACACTTCTCTCTATGTATCCCAGCACAACTGTGGAATAAGAGCAGACCTCACACACACACATAAGAGAGGGAGAGAGAGAGAGAGAGAGAGAGAGAGAGAGAGAGAGAGAGAGAATAAATGAATGAGTTGGGGGTGGGAGTCCTGGGAACAGACAATGATGAGAGAAAATGGAATGCAGGGAATAAACAGTGTTAAGTTACTGACTCTCTCTCTCTCTCTCTCTCTCTCTCTTCTTTCTCTCAGATTCTCCTGTACTTATCTTCTTTATACATAGTAACACACTGACATTTACAGTTCACAAACATTGGTCTACATTGGAAAAAGGAAATCATATCAACATAATAAAAAAATAATTGGATACCAGACATACGTTAGCATGTAGCACATATAACAGTCAACTAAAACACAGCAAAATGGTGACACATCAGCAGCATGGATTCTACTTTTTATGGAACATTCCAATATTCTGTCACAACCAATGTACAAAGTTTGGCACTGAGCAAAAGCTAGCTAACAACCGCAAAGTAATTAGCTAGCTACATGTAACTGTTCAGTGTGTTTATAAAGTGTATTGAATGAATTGGTGAGGCATATCAGGCAGATGTGATGGTCAAACTTAGGAATTACACATAGCCACATATGAATTTGCATTTGTTTTGCTGCATTTAAGAGCAGCAGCACAAGGTCGCATCACAGGAATGTGGAAAACGCTAATACATGATTGAGACTAACTAATTAGCTTGCTGCTCAATTAATACAGCAAATTGACAAATATATCAGAATATAGCTTTATGAAGAAACTGTCTAGCTAGATATCTCTCATGCAATTATATTTTTTTGTATTTCTCTGAACTGCTTACTTTATTTCCCAAAATTTTTACTTCTTTCCTACTTTATATCTGACAGTCTGACAGAAATGATTAGGCACAACAATCAGCATGAGGACCCATTTATCTGTAACCCCTATATTATTTCACGTGCATAAATTTATATGACATTACAGGTGCATGTGGAAGGACATGACCATGAGCTTGCATCCTTTACGTTTTTTTTTACCCTGAGTGGATTTTGCAGTGCTTTGTGGAAACTGAACGCATACACTAACGATTAGTATGTGTTTTGTGTTGCAGTAATGATGCCACACGGGCAGACCTGAAAAAACTGCCCGCTTTGCCCACACAGGCTCTCAAAGAGCACCCGTCCCTCGCTTACTGGTGAGACACACACACACACACACACACACACACACAATCACAGTGTAACTGATTAATATCACATGCACACCCAATGCATCATCACTTTATTTAAATTCACAGGGAAAAAAACAGCTCAAACAAACTCAGTGGCCCAATTTAACTTTAGACGAGACGAATCAAGATGAGCTGGAGTCAAAAAAATGCCAGTTCGTTTTCTTGCATCTTTGTTACATCTACACAGCGGCAGATTTGTAGACTCTTTGAGCATTGCAGCTTATCGCTCTTCCTGGTATCCGGTTTCACTCCCAGCATCTGCATGCTGTTTGGTCTCGCTGTGGAATTTTAACAGGGCTGACAGCCACGTTCTCACGATCCTCCTGCCACAAAACTGTCATTTCTAACTCCGGCGCACATGTGTTTGTGTCTGGTTGTGATTTTTTACTTTTTTTTTTATTTTTTATTCCCCAGCGAGGACCGAGTGATTGAGCACTATAAGAAGTTGAGCGGCCAGTCCAGAGGCCAGGCTATCGTCAAGTAAGGCACTCACAAACAAAGAACGAATGAATATCCAATATTATTTAAAAACTACTGTATTCCTGCATGTCAACTTCCAACTATAAAACTAATGATTGTAGACATCATAGGAACAGCTCTATATCTAACCCCTTATTAAAAACACCAGGAGTATACCTTAGCTGTGAACTGAAACATCCCATCTTCTGTCTTTTGGTTCTAAGTAGAAGCTTAGATGAGTTATAGACAGCCCCAAAGGGATTTCAGGAACTCAAATCCTGATTGTCATATTCTCAGCTATTTACATAACATGAGCCAAACTTGTTAAAATATGTGTGGCGGTCTGGGAAAACCCTTCGGAAAGGTCCCCCGGGGATGAATTCTGTTCTATTTGATAGTAACTCTGCCTGTAATATATTTTTACATATCTACTGTAATAAATGTTAAATCTGTCCACTCCAAATGCGATGTCTTTTTTCAGACCCTAATTTCCCTCGGTTTTATGCAAAATAGTATGTTGAGTTGAAATCCAGTTTACTTGGTCTGCAGAAACCAGTGTTTAAATCATTATTTGTGAAGATCACACTCGTTCCCTTAAATGTCACTTTTACCTTTTACCACTTTTACTATATGGACAAACGTATTGGGATACCAGGCTTTGGAAGATCATGAGTGGCCTGCTGTAGAGCTCTGATCTCAAACCTACTGAACACCTCTGGGATGAATTGGAATGCTGACTGCACCCCAGACCTCCTCACCTCACGTACATCAGTACCTAATTTTACTAACGTCACTGTGAGCACAGACCTCCATGAGGACACTCTAAAATTGAGTGGAACATCTTTCCAGAAGAGTGGAGGTTATAATAACAGTAAATAGGGATTTAATGTGGAATGGATGTTCAACAAGCACATAAAAAATCTTATGGTCAGGTGTCCACAAACGTTTGTCCATGATCTTTTATCCATTTTATGATTGTGATCTTAGTAAATATTATAACGTTGTTCCACACATGCATGTCAAAAATCTTTCCAGATTTTAATAAACACTAATATTAATAAACACTTTTTCTGTCACTTGATGCTCTTTAGAGGTGATTAATGTGTGTGCATTTGGGACAGTTGAACAGGTCTGTGTGTTGAGTTATGTAGGTTTTCATCCCCCTTTCCTCTCTTTTTTTTTTTCCCCTCTCCGTCAGTTATATGAGCATAGTGGAGTCACTGCCTACATATGGAGTGCATTACTATGCGGTTAAGGTGGGTGTCTACTTCACTTCATAAGTGCATGGAAATGTATCAGTATTAGCTTCAGCCTAGACACACACACACACACACACACACACACACACATACATACGAACAAAGTCTTCTCTCCTTCACATGACCCTGTTTGACACACATGTTCTGTGTCTATGAGAAGGTGTTAGGTGATATTGTGGGCGTCTTTGGCACGATGCTGCCGTCATCCATTGTCGATAAATACATTTTGACCCCAAGCCCTGTTCTCTCTTACTGTGTCTCAGGACAAGCAGGGGATTCCATGGTGGTTAGGGTTGAGTTATAAAGGCATCTTTCAGTACGACTACCAAGACAAAGTGAAACCCAGAAAGGTAAGGAACTCTCTTTTTCTGTTCTTCTCTTTGACCTCGTCTGGTGTACTGTAATTACTGCCTGTTTTTGTGGGTCTGCTGAGTTTTGCTCGCTTCAGATCACATCACATGACTTGTCCCAAGACATTTTGTGGTTTCGGTATGTGTAAGTCTGGACCATGTCGAGACAGTATGTGTATTTCAGGAAATGGGAACCACTGTCTTAAGTTTGAAAACAACAAAACATGAGCCTCCATGTGCATATTTAAAATTGTTTATACTCTATGTGGGGCCAAGCAGTATCTTTTAATGCTTTTGTGTATAGCACATCATTCTCCGACATATCTCAGCTCTCATGACATCACCGAAAACATGCCAAGACTATGCAAGGTCAGAACCTCTGCCCTTTGTGTGACCTCTGAAGTTAATGACCTCTGTGGTTTCCCTTCAGGGTGGAACGTGAGACATAGAAACACAAACCTTTAGACAGATCACACTCCATAACTCACATCCTACAGCTCTGATACATTTTCAGTCCCTGTGTGTGTGTGTGTGTGTGTGTGTATCTCTGTTTAGCTGCTTTCTTTATCCTGTGTCTTAATCGGCTGCTGTAGCTCTGAAGAAAGGGGAGGATTTGCAGAGTTTGTGTGTGGTGATGGAAAAATGCGTTTGTGCACTTTCTTCCAAACCCACACTCTAAAAATAGCGTTCAAAGCCCAGTGTCATCCAGCCAAGCGTGAGGGCAAACGTACAGGCCTACATAGAGAGATCTGTTACATAGAGACAAGAAAAAGGGCAGGACCGGGAGAGAAAAAGAGCGAGAGAGAGCATGAGGCTGGAAACGAGAAGGAGAGGCATATGAGCGAGAGCAAACAGAGACAGGAAAGGAGAAGCTGAAAAGCAGAAAGGGAACAAAAAAGAATCGCCGTTGCAGAAAATTTAGACCAAGGGTGCAAGCGAAGCAGAACTCATAATCACCGCTTGTTACTGAGAAATCAGTTCACATAACGGAGGTGAGTTTTACCCGAATCGTTAATAGCAGATGTCTGAGTTTCACCCAGCCTGTATCTGTGTTTTTACTGCACACACTAATGAAGAACTTCAATCTCAGGCAGTGGAAGGATCTGAAAACTTTTAGAGCAGCATGAAATAGTTTTGTGCCTACAGTAAAAAAAAAAGTTAAATGTGCATTTTGTAAATCTCAGTCAATCCTGCAATAATAACCATCAATCGGAAAGGCTTTCTACTACATATAGGAGTTTGAGGTGAAGTCAGCATTCTGGTTCATCCCAACGTTGTTCAGTGAGGTTGAGGTCAGGGTTTTGAACAGGACACTAAATTCTTTCACACCAAACTTGTAAAAAAAACATTTTTTCAATCAGCTCACTGCAGTTACGCATAGTCGCATCATCGTTTACTTGCATAAGCATTTCATCCTGCTTCACAGTGACCCCTGAGAAATATCCAAAAGCTCAGGGTTTTAGGATTCGACCTGTTAACCCTTGAGCTCTGAGGCAGCAGCATCTTCATTTACATTTCAAGTACTGCTCGTAGACTTCCACTGTACATACGTGTGGAGTAAGCCAGTTTAAGGGCTTTCCTCAGTCCAGTGTAGGCTAAAGATTTGGTTTATGGAGAATAGACAGTAATCTTGGTAAAGTATATAGTCAGACTTTAAATGTAGTTTCATTTCAGTTTTAAAATGTTTTTTTTAATTGCTTTTGTATTTTCTTATTGTTTGCTTCATTATGGTGGTTCATGCAAAAAATACTGTATATACTGTACAGTTCACACATGCTAATGATTACGGGGTGTTTGCCACCCATAGATGTGTGTGTGTGTGTGTGAGAGAGAGGGAGTTTGGAGTTAACTGAACCACATAGTAAAGTTGCAGACCGAGTTAGTGGTTAGGTTTATGTAATGGGATTAAACTCGCTCCTGATGTGATACTGCAGTGACTTTGCGGGTACACGTGAGTTCACATGCTGTGATACGTGTAAGCACAGACTGTTCCGTTTTTGGGGACGTGTATAACGTAAACGTAGTTCATGAATGTAAAGGTCAATAAATCGTGCCCTCTAGCCTGTGAACTGTGTGCTGTTATATACTGCTTTGTATGCCCTATATATAAAAAACACTATATCATGATGCTTTCACCTCCTTGCGTAATCGTGGAGTTAATGAAATTAAACACATTCCCTCTCTAAGCATGAACAGATGAATTATTGGCCGAGTTGATTTTTTGTTTTGTCTGACCACGGTATCTTTTTCGAAAACAGTTTTGTTTTGTCTAGATGCACACATGTATGCCGCTTTTTAAGCAGGAGAGGGACAGGAATATACATGCTTTGCATGCAATTGTTTGTATATTTTTATTTGCTGCTTTTTGCCCGCGATTAGCCCTGGGATTTTTTTTCTAGTGTCTACTCGCATCACTCTTTCTTCCTTAACGTCAATCTGAGAGTATGTGGTGCAGCTGTTCAGGGACAATTACTTTCCACTTCCATGAACTTTCCACCTGCATATTATCGAACCAATGGTACTGACAGGGACGTCTAAAAGCCTTTAAGCCTAAAAGCCTAACAGTTCTTTAGTTTGTTCTTCTTTTTAAACAGTTTTTATTAAGATTCTTGAGAACATTAGGGAGCATGTATTTATTCTATAATGACCATAGTTCAATTTGCAATTTTTCTTGAATATTATGTCCAAATACTTTTTTCTATTTGATTGATTGATTTTTTATGGTTATGTAAAAAAAAGTCAGTGGACATATGTACTGAAAGTACACTATATAGACAAAGATTTCAGACACCTGACGATAAGATACATGCATGTAGTGCCAATTTGCTATTTCTACTGTTCTTTTTGATTTTGAAGTGTACTTTCAGAGATTTGTACTCATTCAGCAACAAGGGCATGTGCAAAGTCAACTACTGATGTAGTGTGACGAGCCCTGGGATATAGTCAGCATTCCACATCATCCCATAGGTGCTCAGTGGGGCCACTTAAGATCTTTTACTTAAGTGCTTTTTAAACATATCTTCATTGAACTGACTTTGTGCACAAGGACATTGTCGTGCTGGAACAGGTTCAGGTCTCCATGTTCAAGTGAAGAAAACATTTAATGCTTCTGCATCCTAAGGCATCCTATACAGTTGTTTGGCTCCAACCTTGTGGTAACAATTTGGGAAAGAACCACATATGACACATATAGTCAGGTGTCCCACTATTATAATATTATTTCCTCTTATTGTATTTACTGGATTACCCATTTACCAAATTATCCATTCAGAATTAAAAAAAAAGGATTAAATTTATTCAGCCATTAAATTAATTGTAATTAAATGTGTATCATTTAAATTAAAAGGATTTTTCTTTTTACTTCTAAGACTTCAATTTCCATGATTTCTGTAGTGAGCATTTGTGATTATTATTTTGGTTCATTATTGAGATGTGTGTTTGAAGTCGTCTCTGATCCAGCATTAATGCTAAGTGTGTAATTGTTTCCATTATTTTAACTGACCTCCTTCATGTACAACAGTCATTATGGCTCATAAAGTCTAAACACAGCACACACCACTCACCCTTCCTGTACACTCTCGGTACAAGTGTATATGCTTGGGTGTGTGTGTTTTATCTTTCCCCAGAGAGTAGCACTCTGTACACGCTCTCATTGTGAAAGTAGAGAGTAGGGTGTGTGTGTTGTTGTGTTGTGTTCTGTGAAGGTTAATAATAGTGTGTGATAGTCATAATAACAATACACCCATGACATTTACATTAAAGCAGTACAGCCAGACTCTCGGCTCCGAAACACTGAAACAGTTTATACAGTGTAACATAAATTGAATAAAAAAAACCTGAACTAAACTTAAACCTGATTCTCACCTTAACTGACAAAACTCTGAAAATAACAAATATAATAATAACTTAAAATAATTTAAGGTTCTTGATGAATATCAATAGAAGTATACATAAAAGTTTTTGCAATTTTTTTTATTTACATATTCATTACTAAATTTTATTTTATAGGATGGATTTGTTTGTTTATTTGTTTTTATTTCTATAATTATTTATCTAAAACTATTTAAACAATCCTAATTGATGCTCATTCACCAATCCAGTTTATAAACTAAATTATACCCTTAATTATATTGATTTATTTTCTATATATCAACAGCATCTCTGACAGTTGTTGGATCTACAAAAGTTATATTATTTACTTGTTTTAGTGTGATATGTTTCTATGGTTACACATTCTGACAGGTTTTATGGAGATGCATATATAACATTATGGAAGTAGTCTCCAGTGTCCGAGGTTGAGTTTTTGACATAGGAAAGTATTTGGTCAGAGAGTCTTGCACTTTTTGGGTTTTTCTGTAATGGATCTTTAAGAAGCTGATTGGTATCATGAGACAGATAAATGAGTTGCAGGTGAAGGTCTGACTGCCTATAGTTGCTGCAGAATAAGTGATAACAGGAACTATCTTGATTTTTTTTGGCATTCCATGGCATTAAATCTAAGAATAAACAGTTAAAATGTATTGTTCCTGAATAAATGGAAATAATCATTGGCAGGTTGCTGTGGAATAAGCACTTCAGGACTAATTTGTTATAAAAGCATGTCTTGTCATGTTTTTACTCTTTCTTCCAGACACTAATCTTTTTTTTTACCTTAATCTTAATCAAGATTCTGACCTTCTTCCTGACCCAAATCGAATCATACCCGATCTTAACTGAGCCTGATGAGCATATCATAGTGCCTGCAAAGTGACCCATACTCTCCCTGAGACAGTGTGCAGGAGCTCAGCGTTGCTCTGTAGACCAAGTTTTCACTTACTGTTTGTTTTTGTACACCGATTCCCTTTCACTTTTTAATCCCGACTGCTTCCATTTAGTCTAATGAGGGCCATGAGGGTGTTGGCAAGGCTTACTAGTCAACGCATGAACGCATACACAAACACACTCATGTAAACACACACACACACACACACATCAGCTTTGCCATTGACCATGACAGCTTTTGAATCTCATGGCCCACCTTGTTGCAGCCTGGATGCTGTTTGGTGTGGTTAATTCTCTTCGCCTCATTGGCCACCGCTAGAACTAAGTGTTTAGATCGTCACAGATCATTCCAGACGTTCCTCTCTTTTCTTTCTCTCGCTCTCTTGCTCTCTCTCCCAGCGATACAATCTCCAAGATGAAAGCTGTCAAGAAAGTGTTGAGGTCAGATTAGATTTTTGTCCCGAGAGAACATCAGGCCTGAACACATTAACTTTGAATGTTGCTGTCTATCTGCAGTTTGGTTGTGTCGCCTCAGTGATGGATGGAGCACTTTCTGTGTGTGTGTGTGTGTGTGTGTGTGTGTGTATGTGTCATCGTTGCCGTTCTCCCTATTTCTCGCATATGTCCATTGTTTTCCCAGGTTGTTAAAATTCTTAAGTTTTTTTAAAGCCAGCCTCCTCCCTCATTTCCTTTTTTTTTTTTTTTTGCTTTTTCTCCTTCTCACTTTTTTCCCCTTCTTCCTTTTAATCTCCCTTTCGCTTTCTCTCACTTTTGCATGTGCAGACGAGATTTGGCCACTAATTGCTGGCTTGTATGCAACTGCGTTTTTAGTGGAATAATGTGTGGAATTCCTTTGGCAAAAGGAAATGCTGAATCGGATCGGTGCGTGCTGTCCCGAGCAGAATTGTGTAGCAGGGTTTAGTCTAAAGAAAGTCAGAATTGTCGCGCGAGAAAGTGATGGAAACTTGTATTTTTTACTCATGCAGCTCTTTTTCTAACTTTATGCCCTTCTTTTGTTTGTCTTATCTATTCAACTGATGACTGCAGGACTTCTACATGCGTGTAATACACAGAACCCTACTGTGTGTGTGTGTGTGTGTGTGTGTGTATAATGAGAACCAGAACCGGGCTTTATGAGTGAATGAAGAGAAAGGAGGGGCAAGTCAAACAAAGCTCTGTGACTACTCTGCAGACACACACACACACTCGCACATATACACACCAGCATGTCACTCTGAACCCCAAAGACCCCGCCTACGCACAGTCCGCGGTGGGAGCAGGAAGTGTGTGTCCCGGAGGGAGGGAATTAGGGAGGGAAGGACAGAGGGAGGGAGGAGGTCGGGAGGGCTGTCTCCTCCCCCTCTCATTCTCTTTCCAAACACACACAGAGTATACCCAGACTTGCCCTCTAACACACACAGACACAGCGTACAGTATGCTTTAAGAGGATCTTACACACATCCACACACACACACACACACATCCACACAACAGCTGGATTTCTCAGGAGGACGCCCAAAGAGCAGTATGCAGCTTTAAAAGGACAAAGTGAGCATCGTTGCGGTTTGGATGTGCATTGCAGATCAGGAATTTAGTCATGGCCTGGAGTGTGTGTGTGTGTGTGTGTGTGTGTGTGTGTGGGG
>MU551596.1:2771049-2778095 GCA_024362625.1 Silurus asotus | reverse complement strand
AGCGGGACGCAAAGAAGAGCGCGCGGGCCCGGGGGGGGGGGGGGGGGGGTCTTTGTGCATGGATAGAGTTTATTCACTAACAAAGTGAGAGAAACACTTGTGGGAAGATGTCAAGTCTTTCTCTCATCTCCTTAGGTGTTTCAATGGAGGCAGCTGGAGAATCTGTACTTCAGAGAGAAGAAGTTCTCAGTGGAGGTTCACGATCCTAGAAGGTAAATTTATATTACAGAACACACACACACACACACACACACACACACACACACACACACACACACATCATGACACATAACAACCCAAGAAGTAAAGAACTATTTCAGGTTTTTGGATGGATGGATGGATGGATTGATTGATGAATGTAGTGATGGAGGGATAAATGGATGGATAAACAAATAGACTATCATTCTTTATGGAACTTTAGACAAGTTTTAGAAACCGAACTAAAATGAAACAATTAATTGACAAAATTAGGATAAAAACAGAAAAGTTTAAAAAATATCAAAATTTGCTTTTGAGTCTAAACTGTAATTAAAGTCTGAACAGATGACCTGAATTCTAGTGTGGAAAATAACGGCTGGCGGGAAGAGCGTATTTGTGGTGTGGGAATATTCTAAATTTACCTCTTTTACACAAAAATGTGCCTGGTTTCTAATAATAACACACTGCGGTGCTGACACTGAGGGGAAAAACTACTGCACCTGCACCTGCATTAAACTTCAGAGAACTCGCATTACAAGGAGTCCAACAGAAACTGAAATATATGCTGTATAAACATAATAAAACTGCATGTACAAAATGTAAAAATAAAACAAAAGATATTTTGAAAGAAATCCGAAGCAAAAACCTGTAATAAACCTTGCACACTTCCACTTTCTAACCTGAGTACAAACAGCAAATCACTTCACCACAGTAAATATAGGAAGTGGGCAACTTTATCATCTAGTTACTGTACAATGGATCACTTGCTGCTTCGGCTATGTGTTTGTTATGTTAACTTTTAGTAGAGTGAGATTTATCGCATTGTTTTTGTGCGGTTCGCAATACCATTACACACCCATTCCTCATTTCTCAGCTCTGAAATCTACAATATGGACCAAACACCAAATATAAGTTGAGCGTCACTGAGGAAATCAGCTCCTATAAATATATACAAATATAAAATGGACAACCTGAATAGTCACACGTCAGCGGCGAGTATAGCTGATTGTTTTGTGATAGTTAAGGAACACTTGGTGGAGGCCCAAATCAAGCTAATTTTGTCACTCCAAAGCAGATTTCTCCAGTAACGTCTAAATCCTTCAAATTCTATTGATTAATACGCAGCATGCTTTTTATCACTTTATAGTTACATTCAATGTTGTGAAGCTTTTGTTACACATTAGTTCCCTCTTTGTCAGTGTCTGAAACTGTGTTACTACTGATACTGGAGAAAAATCGTACTAAAAAGAATTTCACTGTATCAGAACAGGACACGTGTGTTTAAAATCTGTTTATGTGAAGTTTTGTGCTGTACACGTTCCTGACTACATTGTTATCAAATCAATAAAATATTCAAACAAGTGCATTCATATGAATCTTGCAGCTTAAACAGCTGTTAGAGTTGCTGAAAATGAATCAATCTTCTGACCAATCAGAATCGAGAATTTTACACTACTGAGGTATTTTTTTACTTGTATCCCATGAAGAACAGCAGAGAAATGTGGGATTAAAATACCATGTGAATGAATTTTTCCAAATCTTTCTTTCTCCCCCCTTTTTTTTTCTTTTACTTTTTCTTCCTGTCATTCCTTTCTCTTCCTCTCTATTCATGTATTACCGGTTATCATTTTTCTTGCTGTCTTTTTCTTTCTTGTTCTCTACATAGTTTCTCAAACTCCAAGTGCATTCATATGAATCTTGCAGCTTAAACAGCTGTTAGAGTTGCTGAAAATGAATCAATCTTCTGACCAATCAGAATCGAGAATTTTACACTACTGAGGTATTTTTTTACTTGTATCCCATGAAGAACAGCAGAGAAATGTGGGATTAAAATACCATGTGAATGAATTTTTCCAAATCTTTCTTTCTCCCCCCTTTTTTTTTCTTTTTCTTTTTCTTCCTGTCATTCCTTTCTCTTCCTCTCTATTCATGTATTACCGGTTATCATTTTTCTTGCTGTCTTTTTGTTTCTTGTTCTTTACATAGTTTCTCAAACTCTTTCTCATATTCACTTCTCTCTTCCTCTCTCTCTCTCTCTCTCTCTTCCTCTCTCCCTCTCTCTCTCTCTCTCTCTCTCTCTCTCTCTCTTTCTTTTTCCTTCTCTCTTTCTCTCTCTCTCTGTCCCACCCCATTTTCTTTCTTTCTTTACACCTGGTTCTCCTGTCATTCCTTTCTCCCTCTGTATTCATTCATTTATTTTTTCAACATCGTTCTTTCTTTTTTTCTCTCTTATACTCTTCTCTCTTTCTCAGCCTTCCTCTCACACCCACTTCTCTCTTTCTTTCTTCATTCTATCCTTCTGTGTCTCTCTCTCTCCTCCTCCCTCTCTCTTTCTTTTCCTCTCTCTTTCTCTCCCTTTTTTTTATTCTGCTTTGAGTCACAGAACACGTCATCCTTCAAACACTCCTCTATTTCCTTCTCCTCTATCTATCTATCTCTCTGTGACACAGACACACACACTCATTCCTTTCTTACCTTTCTTTGTCTTCTCTCTATACTTCCTCTCTATAATCTTTCCTGCTGTTTCTCCTTTACCTCTCATTCTTTCTTTCTCATTTCTATTCTGCGTTTACGATCATAACTCACCCTTTCCTGGGGCCCTCCCATTCCTTTTTTCTCCATCTCTTTCTTCATCTTGCTCTCTTTATAGTCCAGTATTTTAACTCTTGACAGCAAGTAGAGTAACAAGATCCTATAACAAGTGTGTTTTCTGACTGAAAATATCACATCATAAAAGAGAATATCAGATGGAATTTGACTGTAGTTACAATTATGTCATTACACTTCACACTTACACACTCTCCATCTCTCTATCTGCTCTTTCTTTTTCTCTCTAGATGTTAGGGTGGTGTGTTTCGAGTTGTGAGCTCATCAGTAGCTGCTTCAGCTCTTTAGTACAACAACTTGTGCCAAGAGCCACAGCACAGATGCTGACTGATAAACCACCTCTGACATGCAGTTTAACCAGATACAGAGAAAGAGATAAAGAAAGAAATAAAGAATCAGAGACTTTGGGAGACAGAGACACCGTATTTATAGAGAACAGATTAAAAGATCTTTCACATGTTAATGCTATAAAGTACAGATTTAGGACTCTTCTCTCTGACCCTGTTCTAGTTTTCTGTCTGTGGGCAAGTTATTAATGACTTGGTAATGATCTCTCTCACACATGCACACATATGAGATTCATAGAGGAATGAGCTTTTGATAAGAGACGGTGGTTGAGGGTGTGTGTTTATCTTAAATCCCAGTGTGTCGTGTGTTTGATTGTATGGGTGGGTGGGTCGGATGGTGTGTGTGTGTTCATGGTATTTTTAGACCACTTCAGTCTTTTTATAAAACTACTATAACAACGGGCAGACAGTGGTCCATCAACCCAGGACACACCTCCTCCGTGTGTGGGTCTGCGTGTGTGTGTGTGTGTGTGCACTGTGGGTGGTATAGTAATTATATATTTAGAGCTGTCCCTCTTGTCCCGAGACCTATTGCCTGAAATTAATATGTGCTCTTGCTAACACATTTGCATACAGTACACAATACGGTAAAAGACAAATGAATTAGGTACTACATTAATGTGTAATATGTAAGAAAACTAAAAATATGGGAGTTATAAAGAAGGCTGTAGTGACAGGCAGATGTTTTCCAGGCCTCAGGACAGATGGATTAACATGAGAAGTGTTGCAGAGGCTTCAGCTCGGAAACTATAAAACACAGATCATTACATCATTAATGTAAATGGGACACACAAAAAAACAGAGCATTAAACTGCAGTGTTAGATACGAAACAGTATTTTTGTATAATAATATAATATGCATTACACTTATAACAATATTTATCATGAGTTTATAACAGAATGCCGACATGATGTATTGTAAGCATCATAACACATTATAACAGCACTAACAACAGTCGTGAACATCTTGATTTTCAAGAAAATTGTAGTGCACTATACCAATTATGGTACTTGTGAAGGAACTGTCAATGTATCTACAACTGCAAATCTAATAATGCATTATATACACTGCTATAAACCATAATGATGTGCCAAAATTTGTTACTTCTTGTGAAATAAAAGTCTTTGAGGTAAATAGAGCACATATTTTTTTTTAGTAATAGTCTAGAATGATTTAGAGTGGATTATTGTATTTTGTGTTACTATTTCCATTGTGTTTTGCTTTTTTTTTTATCCAAATTTGTCTGGGTTTCCTCTGGGTTCTCTGGTTTCCACCGACCTTCTAGAATTAGTTTCCATGCTGATAGGTGGATTTGCGCTAAGGATTCACTAAATGGATACACCTGGGTTTTTTTGTTGTTGTTGTTGTTTTTGTAACTTAGCTAAGAAATGTAGAATTTTGCTCACTGGCTAGCTTTTTCGAAAGGCAAGGAAGCAAGTTATGTAAAAAAAAAACATGTGGAGGTATGTTAATGAAACTAGCTAGACATACTAGCTAAATCTATTACTGTGCCAAGAATATTGTATGCATTGTATGCACGGGGTTCTTTGGTTTTCTCCAACCTCCAAAAATAACATGCTGATTCACTACATATAAAGGAGTGTGTGCACGGTGATCGACTGGTTTTCCGAGGTGTATTCCCACCTCATGTTTAGTGGTCATGTGATTCCCCTAAAACTTGGTCTCTTTTTTGTAACCTAACTAAGAAATCAATGCTGTTACTCGATAGCTACCTTTAACAAGAGGCAAGGAAATATTTAAATGTGTGTTTGCAAATGATACGTTCATGCTTGATTAACCTAAGATATTGTAATGTTCAGTGTAATGAAATTCAGTGAATATAAAGTCGATTTGTGTTCACTCCAACTGCAGGGCGTCGGTAACGCGAAGGACGTTCGGACACAGCGGCATTGCCGTACACACCTGGTACGCCTGCCCCGCCCTCATCAAATCAATCTGGGCAATGGCCATCAGCCAGCACCAGTTCTACCTGGACCGCAAACAGAGCAAGGTCAGTGTGTGTGTCTTTTCGCCTGTCTGTCTTCTGTCTGTGCACAAATTTTCATCTTTATGGGGACCAGGTTTCCCTAGAAGGATTCAAATAACTGACAGCTTTAGGTCCATGGTTCAGCTTAGCTTTAATTATCTACGGTATTATGTCATTATGTTCATTGATCTTTTTAAGAATAGTAGCACAGATAATGTGTGTATGTGAGTCCTAATTATGTCATTTGAACATAGATGTATATATGTGACAGAGTGCATATAAAGTAGACATAGTCATATTAGATTAGAAACAATTTATTTTATTTTTTTTGCAGATAGACCAAATCGAATATATTTATATATTTTAGCTTTCTGGTTATACTTTTTTGTTTTGTTTTGTTTTAGTTTTTTTGGTCGGAAATAGAAATTAGAAAGGCTTAAAGTTGTGTTTTTGTATATAAAAACTTTTCTCTAATGTAACAAGAAATTATTTGTTTAAGCCTGATCTACCAAGATATTGTATCTAGTTCATGTTTGCCAAAGAAATAACTGGCCCAGCCATCATGTCTAATAATTAATTGGATACGCTCTAAACATTAAAGCAAGAAAATATTAGTATTATAAGAACATTGTTTAATATTTTTATTTTAATAGGAGTAATACATAGTTTAGGTGAATATACATTTCCATTCTTTTATATTTAGATGTTCAATTTACTTTACAGAAAGTCTACGTGGTTTTAATATCGTTCTGTCCAGAATGATTCAATTTGCGGTCTAGAGATTTTTTTTTATGTATATCCATGATTACATCGTGTTTAACTGAATTGTGTTAATGCGTTTCACAATTTGTCTAGCACTTCACACATGCCTGCACAGACACTTTCTTCCCTGTGTGGCTCCTAAAAGCGAGCTGGAGGATTGAGTTACACTTTTAAAAGCTGGGAAATGTGCGTCTCTCAAAAAATCCTGTCACACACTATACAGCTGGCTAGCACATTGACTACGTCTCTCTCTCTCTCTATACACACCTCTGTGTCTCCCCGCCTTTATTTCTATCTCACTCTTTCTTACTCTCTTTCTTCCTTTCAGTCAAAGATCCATGCAGCACGAAGTCTGAATGAAATTGCCATTGACCTCACGGAGACGGGCACGCTGAAGACTTCGAAACTTGCCAACATGGGCAGCAAGGGCAAGATCATAAGCGGCAGCAGTGGGAGCCTTTTGTCCTCAGGTTAGTGTGTGCACACACACACACACACACACACACACACACACACACACACACACACACACACACACATAGACACAAACACTTATAAATGTATGTATTATTGATGCTTAATTTCAATGTTACTGGTGGAATTTTTCATTTATGCAGTGTGTGTTTGTGTGTGTGTGTGTGTGTGTGTGTGTGTGTGTGTGTGTGTGTGTGTGTGTGTGTGTGTGTGTGTAAATGTGTGGGTTTGAGTGAGAACAGCTTTCCATGCTGTTGGTTTTGGAAACCTTCCTCAGTAGCAATTATCATGGACAGAAAGCGAGAAAGAAAGCAAGCAATATAAAAAAAAGGAGGGAGGAAGGGAAAGCCGGTCATCAGCCTTTCACTTACAGGCCACATGAAGCGAGAGAGTTGAGAGATGAGATCACTGGTGTAAAGGCTCACTCAGGCCACTGTGCTCCAGTTCATCTGTACTTTACTCCCAATTAATGTGCACAATCTTTTAGACCTTCATTAAGTCTTTAATACTTGTGTATAAGCAGCAGGAAAGCAGCCAAAACATTTCTCCTGTCAGATCTCTGATTCACTGAGACTCATTATAGCAAGGGGTCACTTACAGGCAGACTACGGATTCAGTATTTCAATGGACTGAACCTAAGTATTTGATAAAACACTGGAGTGGAACCAAA
>MU551596.1:2741049-2766049 GCA_024362625.1 Silurus asotus | reverse complement strand
ACAACCATACAATTATCTACACCTGTCATACAAGCTATCATTGACCTCTATTAGCCCTTAACAGGGCTGTTAAACCTGTAAAAATGACATAAAATTTCAAGAAGAATGTAGTATTGCAATGCAGTTAAATATTAATGAGCTTATAATAGCATGTAGCCTGAAACAGTGCAAGTATTAACAATAGTACTTTATTTGTATTTTATTTACGTTAACACTCAAGTGACAAGCGTTCTAAATCAGAAATAAGGACTCAGCTTACAGGAGGCTAAAAGTTGGTGACCAGGTTCATTTCCAGGTTGAAACACTACCCAATACGTAAACGTTGTTAAGTAGTTATGCAAGGCATTGTAAAAATAAAAAATGACTCAATATCTGTAGCTACTGCCTCTAAAACCAAATACACCTTCCAGCACATGCCGCACATACTTATGATCTCATGTTCTTTTTATCCCCCCCTCACAGATGACCCCCAGGTAGCAGGGACACCCACTTTTTCTCCAGTTTCCTCCCCTCATAAAGGCCTTCCTCCCCGACCTCCATCGCACAGCAGGCCTCCTCCTCCTCAGTCTCTGGAGGGTCTCAGGCACCTGCACTACCAGCGCAGCGACTACGACAAATCACCTATTAAACCCCGCATGTGGAGCGAGAGCTCACTGGACGAGCCCTATGAGAGAGTGAAGAAACGCTCCTCCCACTCCAGGTCTGCACCAATCATGCATCGTCATAAAAGTGAATGATGTGGTGCATCGATTTTAAAACCTCTGCACTGAAAACAAGTTGGCATTTGTATCGCAATGCATAAATTTAAACATATTTGCATCATATTTGATTTATTTATATATAATTATTGGTAGATGAGCTATACTTGTGTTATTTAGAAAGTGACCAATCATTTATATGTAGCTTGTTTTCTCTTTAATAAACTGCTGCGTATCGTAACACCCCTAAAACAGAGGCATGTCCTGAGAGTCACATGGAATATAGATTAACCTGGCAGAGGTAGAGCTGCATCTTTCTGGAGACAGGACAGAAAAAAAAAACCTCTGGTTTGATTTAATCTAATTTGTTTATTTTTTGCACTACGAAGGTGCATTTGTAAAAGAGACGCATGTAAGAAGTCCCTTTTGTAAATGTACGATTGTATTTGTAAATTCATGAATTTAAATTTGGAATTTGAGTGATTTTATTAGCATTTACTGAAATTTTTTCAGGAATGATTTAAATGCGCTTTTGTTTCCACGCTCCGAATGTGTGTAGCAGTCACAGGCGCTTCCCGAGCACAGGAAGCTGTGAGACTGGAGGAAGTAACTCTTTGCAGAACAGCCCAGTGCGCACGCTGCCTCATTGGAACAGCCAATCCAGCATGCCCTCTACTCCTGACCTGAGGACCAGGAGCTACGTCCATTCAGCCAGGTACTGTGTATATATTTACACACTATGTATATTTGCAAAATCACACACTTGTTGGGTGATGTTACTAATATGAGAACCTCTTTTTCTCAGCCTGTCTCAGCCTTTCCGTGGGCGGAGCTCTAGCCTGGAGTCTCAGGGGAAGTTGCTGAGTCTAGAGGCGGGACCAGAGGCGGAGCTTAGCCCAGACCTTTTCCTGTCAGGGCCACAGCGGACAGGAAGCAGCGGCTCGGTAGTGCCAGATGACTGCTCGTCATGCACCAGCCACTCAAGTTCCGAGCACTGCTGCCCACCGGCAGGTGCCAACCCGAACTATCGCACTCTCGCCGAGGACTCTCCTTCTAGAGCACGTCAACGTCAGCGCCAGCGCCACAAATCCGCCGGTCACCTGGGCACCTCGAGCTCAGGCAGCATGCCCAACCTGGCTGCGCGTAACGGCGGGACACCCGGAACAGCCCACCAAGGCGTCTACCTAAACAGCCAGAGCCAGCCGTCTTCACAGTACCGCATTAAGGAGTATCCGCTGTACCCAGCAGGCAGCAGCCCGGGTGCTGTGGTGGTCCGCAGCCTGGAGAGCGACCAGGAAGGCCACTACAGCGTCAAAGCACAGTTTAAGACGTCTAACTCGTACACAGCTGGGGGCCTCTACAAGGAGGGCTGGGGGTCAGCAGGGGAGGATGGCGAGGGCAGCAGTGCCAGTGGCAGTGCCAGGCTTACACCTTCCAGGTCTCAGATAGTGAGGACTCCATCTGTAGGGAGGGAGGGATCTGGGAACAGAGCAGCTGTGTCTGAGGAGCTAAGATGCTGGTACCAGCGTTCATCTGGATCGATCAAGGAGCACGCACGTCTTACGCACACCAGTTCGAACACAGGGAGAGTCGGCACACTCGTGAAGGGCTCACCAGGTAAGACATCCTACTCACTATGTTTCATCTTTATATTTCATGAAGTCATTATATTGCCAAAAGTTTGTGGACACCTGGTTATAAGTTTGCTATGTGCTTTTTGAGCATCACATTTTACATTTAGTCCGAATTTGCTTATTTAATTCTCTTCACTCTTCTGCGGATGTGTTACACCAGATTTTGGAGTGTGCTCGTGGACTTTTGTGTTCATCAGCCACAAGTATGTTAGTAAAGTCAGGTACTGATGTACAGTGAGGACCTCTGCGGTGCTTTCAGCATTTCCCTAAAGGTAGTCAGTAGGGTTGAGATCAGAGCGCAATAGCAGGCCATTCAACGTCTTCATCTCCAAACTATATCTTAATGGGGTTTCAAAGCAAAGTGAACACAAAATGTTATTATACAGCATCCAAAGACGTCCTATACAAATGTGTGATTTCAGTTTTGTGGTAACAGTTTGGAGAAGAACCACATATGGCAGGAAAGAGCATAACCAAAATGTACACTGTATTTAATATGGCTGCTAAATCAATTAGCCATTCAGGAGTCAAATATTAATCAGCATGTATTTTTATTCTGCCACAGAGAGAAGGAATTAATTGTTAATATTTTTTTCTATAAACCATGAATAATATCACCCTAAATTTGCATATTTTAATCATACGTTATTGGTTTAGATTAATTTGTAATTAAATCTTTCAAATTTATTTTTTTCTTTATTTATTTAGATCAATTTAGCCTCAAACACACCAAAAACAAAGATATTAAATATTAACAAATATTTTATCAGTTTCTTTTCAATTTTATTAAAAAAATATTATAAATATTTATGTATTAAGGTCAAATAAGATGTACCTTTATCCGGAAATTTCCATGTTACAGCAGCAAAGAAAAAAGTGCAATATTGTTCATACATCACCAGAAATTTTGGATGGTTACGAGAAATTAAGTCACAAACTAAGGAAATTTGGAAATGTTTTTTTTATTGTGGCGGAAAAGGGCCTCCGTAGAGTCAGACCAAAGAAAACAACAGAAACGTTTTGGGATCATTTGAAACTGAAACATAAAGAAAACACAGCACAGCGCATTTACTTCATTTTGAGTAATCTGAAATGTATTTTTATTAGAATTTTTATTTTGATATTGATATTTGTATTTGGATGTAATATGGCAATTAAATACACTAAATGGGACTTTCACAGATATTCATGTTTTACAATTTCAGAAATTTAAATAAGAATTTTTCTAAAAACTAAACAAATTATTACGTGTTAAATTTAACAGAGCTGTCTTAATTTCTCTTCTAAATTTAGTATTGCTCTTTTAAAAAAAAAATAAGTACTTTTTACCTGATTAATTGATATTCTGGTTATTACTGAAATAATTGATAGCTCCATTTCTGTAGGATATATTAAATATGTATCTTTTTTTTATGAATTATTTTCTGATTGAATTTGATAAGACATAATGCAACATATGGTTTGATGACTTTGCACGTCTTTCTCAGTATCACTCGCACACTTCATGTTGCGTCCTGATTAATACCTCATTAGCAGTATGTGGAAGTTGACAGTAGTGTTTATTGGTGTGAGTTTAGTTAAATGCATTCCTGAGAGCGATACTGTCAGGGTGGTCTGTGTGTGTGTGTGTGTGTGTGTGTGTGGAAGGGATAATGGAATGCCCTCTGGCTGACTGAAACTCTGGGACTTAATCCCAACATCTGTCATACGGGGGTGTCAGTAACAGGCTCACTTTATTTTTCTGTTAAATCTGTTACAGCTCACTCCAAAACTAAGAGTACTTTATTGTGTGATTTTTTGAGTAAAGAAGTATGGAATAACGGTGTGTGTGTGTGTGTGTGTGTGTGTGTGTGTGTGTGTGTGTGTGTGTGTGTGTGTGTGTGTGTGTGTGTAGCCGCATCCCCACTCAGCCAGAGAAGTGGAACTCCATGTAGTGAGTCAGCAGCAACGCCGCCCTGCAGCCCCCAGCACATCCTCAACTGGCAGAGCGGGTAAGAGTCAAAGGCAACTTTTTTTTTTGCACAATCAGAACAAGTTTTTCATTAATTAAATTACGTGCTTGTGGGCTCTATCGCTAAAATGTGTACGTGAGTACCTATAACAGGGATTTATACAACTGTAATTAGGAAATCAGTGTGAAATGACATGGAATGTGTACAATAATGTAACAGTGGCTTGAAGTGTAGTAATAAAGGCTTTATGCATAGCAATAGACACTTTAGGTGTAGTAATAGAGGTTTCATGTATAGTAATAGACACTTTATGTAAAGGCTTAATAATAAAGGCTTTTTTTTAGGGCTGTCAAATGATTTAAATATTTAATCGTGATTAATCGTGTTCTATATTTTTTATTATATTTCTAGAATTTTTTGTTCTAGATGCACCTCAAAGTGTACTTTAAGTTTTTAATACTCTAATCAACATGGGCATGGGCAAATATTGATGCTTAATGCAGATGTATGTTTATTATTAGTGAAACCAAACTCAACCTAGAGCATGAACATATTCTTGTAAATGTTTGAAAAAAGTTATGGTGTTTTAAAATTTATAATTAATCAGGACACCAAACGAAACATTTATGTTTTCACACGGACGGATTGAAATGCCAGATGTGTGCACCATGATGTTTATTTAGTCTGAGGGAATAGGGATATAAGCTCTGATACATTACTACAGTAGATGGCGTTAATCGTGCGTTAATAAAATGAGTGATATTAAAATAAATTTGCTTTGACTTTTTATACAATAAGAGACTTTATGTGTAGTAATAATAGCTTTATATGTTGTAATAGACCATTTATGCCTAGTAATAGAGCTTTTTTGTATAGTAATTGAGCCTTTTTGTATAGTAATAGAGGCTTAATGTATAGTGATAACAGCTTTATGTATAGTACAGTAATAAAGGATTTATGTGTAGCAATAAAGGTTTTTGTATTGTAGTGATAACAGCTTCATGTATAGTATGTTTAGTAATTGAGGTTTTATTTGTAGTAGTTTTAGTTTTTAAGTGTAGTAGTAAAGGTTTTATGTGTAATAGAGGTTTCAGTGTAGTAATAAAGGTTTTATGTTTAGTAATAGAGGTTTTATGAATAGTAATAGTTTTTTGTGTAATAATAACAGCTTTATGTGTAGTAATAAAGGTTTTGTGTTTAGTAATAAGAGATTTATGTTTAGTTATAGAGGGTTTAAGTGTAGTAATAAAGTTTTTATGTCTATTAATAGAGGTTTTATGTTTAGTTATAAAGGTTTTATGTGGAATAATAAAGGTTTTACATGTAGTAATAAAGGTTTTATGTGGAATAATAGAGGTTTTATGTATAGTTATAAAGGTTTTATGTTTAGTAATAGTTTTTTTGTGTAATAATAACAGCTTTATGTGTAGTAATTAAGGTTTTATGTGTAGTAATAGAGGCTTTATACATTGTAATAGAGTCTTTTTTGTATATAATTGAGGCTCTATGTGTAATGATAAAGGTTATATGTGTAGTAATAAACATTTTATTTATAGTAATAGAGTTTCGTTTGGTATTAATAACAGCTTTACTTATAATAATAGAGGCCTTATGTATACTATAGTGGTTGTATGTTTGGTAATAAAGATTTTATATGTAGTAATCATTTTGTAGTAAAATTGAAGTTTAGTCACAGTATTTAATTTCCACAAGTAATAATTATTATTTTTATAAATGTGTGAGTAAACAGTAATACCTGAAATCCCTATGTGTTGTTTTCTACAATTATTCAGTCCTTTTTAAATAGTTAATTTATGTAATTATTAATTAAATTTTAGTTTGGAAAAAAAAGCAAATTTAGATGTTCAGACTCGATTGAACTGGACTATAACAGTGTAGTGTGTATGTATATATATATATATATAGTATATAACAGAACCTCCATGTATTAACCCTTCTAAGCTTTAACACCGTCCTTTTTTCACTCGCTAACTTCAGTTACTGTTCACCCCTCTCTCTCTCTCTCTCTCTCTCTCTCTCTCTCTCTCTCTCTTTCTTTCCTTTCCTAATTTTTCCTCTCTAACCAACTTCTGCTCGGTTTGGCCTGGGTGTGTGTTCCTGTGTGTGTGTTTGGTGTTTTCTTCGGGGCAGTGATACAGCTGAAAGCTCTCCTACTGAGGACCGCTCTCCCTCTCACCAAAGCACTGAGCAGTAGAGAGGTATTCTTACTCTTCCTTTTCTTCCTCCTCTCTCTCTCTTTCTCTCTCTCTCCCCCTCTCCCAGCCTGTCGTCTTTTGCATGTTGACTCTGCGTCATTTGCACAGTTACAGTTCATGCTTCTTGCATATGGATCGTATGCTGTTGAGATATTGATCACACAAATTCGATAATGTAGTGGAACATTTTATCCCTGTCCTAGATGTGTTTTCTTTATTGTTTATGCAAAAAATGGTGGTCTCATCTTTCTTTCATTTCCTTGAGTTCGCCACACTGATGCTCATTGACTATATAAGATATGATGTAATGTATCGGAGAGAGATTCGGCGGTTAAATATGGCGTGTAAAGATGACTGGAAAGATTTTCAAGCCTAATGTGTTTATACTTGCGGCTAGTTGTTTCAGCGACTGGATGAAAATTTGTTTTAAATGTCATAGCCTTAGTTTTTTTTTTCTTGCATTTTTATCTAAATAATCCCAATCTGGATTTAATGCTAATACTTAAGTCACATTGATTCAATGTAAATATGATTGCTCTCTGGGGCTTTTAGATGTATCTGTATTACTTTAACAGTTTTGTTTGTGTGTGTGTATATGTGTGTGTGTGTGTGCGTGCCTTGTTCACAGATCATTCAGCGACAGCTGTTTCCTGAGCAGTCCCCTGTGCTCCGAGCTTGCCGATGTGCAGTGGTATGGACACGAGAAAGCCAAGCCAGGAACCCTCGTCTAGACCAGTCCCTCCATCCCTCCCCTGCTTCATCTCTTTCTTCCTGGAACAGTGTTCTCTGGGCGGATCTGTCCACAGGCTGGACCTCAACACATATAATAGACATACCTACGGCTGGAGCCAACACCTCTTCACCTTCTCTCTCTCTCTCTGTCTCTCTCTGTGCATATCCAACAGTACAGTGGCTCTGGATTTTGGGATCACTGAGGTTGCACCAAACTGTACTAAACCAAACCTAAGTTGACCTTGCTGACCCTCCCACTGCGTATCATATGAACTCTGAACTGTGACCCAGTTAGCTGCCAGCCAGTTGCTCCGTATGCACAAAAACCCTTCATCCAATCCCATCGCTGGATTGATACACCAGGGGTGTGGCCTCTTCTTGTTTTTTTGTTTTTTTTTTGGAGGTGTTTGTGTGTGTATTTGTGTGTGTATGTATGAGTGTGTGTGTACATTCTAGTGAACTGCCTCCAAGTATGCATACTCGAACACACACATCAGTGTGTAATTCTGCATAGAAGATAAGGAGCACTCACACACACCTACAGGACGTTGCTGTTGGCCATTTTGTTCGTAACCTTCATCTGCACTGTTCTGTTGAAGTAGCTGCGATGAATCACACACCCCAGTCCACTGAGTGAACCATAAAAAAAATGTTCCATTTTAAAACGTTCTGTAGAAAATATGTGCATAAATGAGACCACAAGACCGCAAGATGACAGAAACACCCGTTTAGATGCGAACCATTCAAGAATTATTATAGGCATTGTTGCGATTTCTAATTATGAAGACTGTTAGTAATCAGAAGGTTCCTTCCCAAAAGTAAGGGAACCTAGAAATGCTTTCGTAAAAAGGCTAACTGCAAAGCACTGCAATGACAACTGAAAACCAGATTCATTATTCTTGAAAACCTTGAAAATCCCCCTCCAGAATATATGGATACAGTAAATAATGCATAAACAAAAAGCAACTCTAAAATTTATGATTTCAGAAGTGGTGAGTGAATGTCTCCTTACAATTCAATATCTGATTCTAATTGATAAAACAATTTTTATGGCCCTCCTGCATCAAACAGTCAATAAAAAGAGACACCATTTCAGACTCCACTCAACCAGTAGCATATTATGAGCAAATTATGAATGTTAAACCATGAAGGTTATGAATGTTAAACCAGCCAGTTTTATCTCCCTGCCTACCTAACAGTAGCGCTCATACTGTTAAAGTACTAAACAAGTTGATAAACAATAACAATGCTTATTTACTTAAAATGTAACTTAAATTGAATAAAGTGGTTCGGTTTGAACTTCGACTATCAAGAACGTAACCTCACATGAACTAGGAATGGAATCGGGGTACAAATCCTCATAATGCATTCTAAAGAAATACAGACACAAATATAAGGAAATCTACTGCTTGTTTGGTTTCATGCCGTCTGGTTTAGATTAAAGATGTGTGTCAGAACAACATCTAAGTGAATGGTTTTTACTTCACATATAGGTCAGGGTAGATTAGGCTGTATAATTTAGTATATAATTTGTATTAAGCCAATATTTTATTTATTACAAAAATAATAATAATTGCATTAGGAGGATTTAAAAACAGGCCCATGAACATATCTATTCGAGATCCAAGTGATCTTAAGTTGAGGACATTTTAGAAAAGATATTTTTAAGACTAGACTCTGGGTTGCATTGTGTATCAGTATAATGATTTGTCTTCACACCCATTAATAAGCTTTACAATATAAAGTTTATACTGTAAAGAAACATTATTAGTGCTTTAGAATAATTCCTACTGATCTCGCTCCTAAATGTCTGTGGAATGTCCAGGTGTTCCCACGATTCCTCACTGAAGAAGAAACGTTGGTGTTCGTTGTCATTGCAGGGCTGGATGTAGACTCACTAAATGTCATCATTAGCAGGCATTTGTGTACATTTTTTGAGGCTTGTGGTCTCCATCTGTTGGTCTTTTTTTTTTATTTATCCTCACTTTATTTCAAGATCTATCAGTCGTCATACAATAGCTGCAAAGTTTCCCCAAAAGTCACGTGGTGCCATATTTGTTCTGCTGTCTTTTATGGGAAACTCGTCTCCGAACGCTTGTTAGATGTGAGCTGTGTGTGTGTGTTAGTGTAACATTTTGATGAAGTACTGTATGTGCCGCTCACTTACTCACTCACTCACTCGGGCAGCTCCACCAGCCTGCTAGCCACCATGGTGCTCTGAGCCTCTACTGTACTGTACACTGATGAATTACAAATGTCCATAATCTAACCTGGCTTTGAGCCCTCAAGTCACTTTCGTTCCGACATCTTCAACATTGTTTTTTTTAATTGGTTTTGGTTCTTTTATCTGCTTACTGACAGTTTTACTGTTCTGCATGCAGTTAGCACCAGACTGTTTGTACTCACTTAGGGACTGGACGAAACTATAAAGAGCACAACGTAAAAGGGGCACGTCATACAGAACAGACACTGACCAACAAACTTCTCTCTAATGATCTTACCTCTGTGCCATTTCAAGCAACAGTCTAAGCATTCCAGTATATGAGCAGAACAAACACATCCGGACCTCGGTTTCTGAACGCGGACAAACCTCCATACTCATTGTAGGCTTTCAGACCGGAGAGAGGGGGAAAAAAAACACAGGGTGTTTGTGTTTTTCTACACAGCGAAACGATTTAAACATGAAACTATGGTGCTCTTCTACTCAATCTGTCTATCATGTGACGGCGAACCACAGCAAGCCATAACAACCGCATTTCTATACACACCCCACATGGTACAACACACACTTGGAAATGGACTCTCTGCAGCAAAGGACTTAGAGATATCTAAAAGCACACTTTTTTTTTTTTCTTTGTATACATATTTCCATTATTATAGTGTGTGTGTGCATTATGTGCCATCAGACCCTTCATGACGGAGTTCAATCCTGACACCCTGCAATGTGAAATCGATTGCTGTTTGTGTGGTTTTTCACGGATTCAAGACTAATTTTTTTTAGCCAGAACAATGTAATGCTGCCTCTTTTTTTAGGCTTGGATGGTGTGTCATAAGTGCAAAGCATGTTAACAAACCAGAGAACAAAATATAAGTATTAAAAAAGGGAACAAAACTAACATTTGAAAAAATATTTAGAAGAAAAAAACTGCTAAAATCACATCAATATTAAATTGTAATAGAGAAGTCCTTATTGAACATGATATGCTGGAATCTGGACTTAATCTGTGACTATAAAGATAAAATGGAAAAAAAGCATGGGCAGATTCAATTCCAGTCAGCAACAAGCATGTAATGTTCTCTGAGAACCTCACTTCCTGTTTTGAGATGATGTTGAGGTGGTTTTCATTTGTGGGTTTTTTTTTTTTTATTATTCTTGTTTTTAATTTTTTTTTTGGTTTGTTAACATGTGCTGTACTTCCAGGTCACCGTAGGCCCGAGTTTGAACTCCAAGAACAGTTCAGAGGCAATTCAGTTCTTTGGTGTTAAAATTAATCGTGGAAACATACGGAGTCAAAGATCTCCGTAACCCTCTACATGATGGCGTCTCATCCCACTGTGCTGTGATTCAGGCCTTGTCCTTATCTCTCCACTGAGAAATGAGAAAAACTTATATTCTCTCCTCATGCCCTCCTTCCTACCTGTATTTAATAACAAGCCTAAAATCTTTTATAACAAAAAAAATAAACTAACACATTTATCAACATGTATGGAAAAGACTATGGAAACCTGTCTGGGTTATTTTTCACAAAGAAAAAAATACTGAATTGTTCAGATGTTTGAATTCTTTTTTTGTTTGTTTTTTTTTTTAATCAAACAGTATTTTAATTTTTTATTTTTCACTATGTCAGGACAAAGTAACCCTTTCAGGTGCTACAGGATGACCAGTTACTGCGTTGTTTTCTAGCTGTAGACTTTTCCTAACCGTTGTCAATAGTTTTAATACGAGTCGTGCAAAATGAAGGATGTTAGTTACTAAACTGTGTCGCTCACACCCTCATTCCTGACAATAGAGCATGTGTTCATCACTTTATGGAGTTCGAATCAAAAATAACCGCAGACATAACGGTGTTGTAGAAAAAAAAAAAAACACAACAACAAATGTGGAGTTGTTGAGGAGAATAACAATGAATTCCACAGTTAATTTATTCTTTTTCTATTAAGAATTTGTATAGTAACTTTAAATTTTTTCAAAAACCGTGTTGGCAACTGAATCTGAATTTTCCAGATAAGAAATGTGGTGGTTCTTGAGATTATGAAAATAAATTATTGCTGAATGTTCTCTAAACCTAAGTGTGGCTTTTCTTCTTGGGGTCCAGTTTTTTATCCTTTGTTTTCAGATTCCATAAAAAGGTTGCGCAAAAAAAAAAAAAAAAAAAAAAAAAAAGGGGAAAAAAAAAAAAAAAAAAAAAAAAAAAAAAAAAAGGCACAGCTATGGTGCAAGCATGTGAAATGCAGAATATTATGAATGTGTAATAGTCATTATTATTCACCAGACAGCAGCTAGAGAGAGAAAAAAGAGATGACATTGACTGCTCCTGCTCTTCACCCTCTTCTGCATAGTCCCCAGGGGTCGTTTTGAAATTAAATTTCTTCATGAATATTAATTTGGGAAATTATACATTGGAATATGTAATGAGAAACTGGTGGCTGGATATGCTGCTGGGTTTGAAGAGAGAAAAAAGAAACAAGTTGCTTTGATCCTAATGAAGAATTTCAAGCAATTTCCTCTGTCAAGCAGTATTGGGCTTCCTTTAACTAATTTATGCATCTATACACAATTCTAAAGTGAATCTGGAGTGGTTTCTGTAGTCGAAACTTCATGTCTGATTCTAAAAATCTGACAAAGTTGGAAGAAGCACTAAATTGTTTGAAAATTTGGTCTTATTGTACTGTATGTTCTAGTGTACATGGTCACTCAATGCTGTCAAATGATTTCACAGTGAGCAAATAAAAAATAGTGATGTTCTTAAAAAAAATAAAAATACAGCAAAAACGAGAAGCATTGTTCATTGACAGGTTTGTGAAAAAAAAAGCTATTAAAAAGGTCTGTTTTACTGTATGTAATGAATCACATAGTAAATGCCTGTTTGTATAAGGAAACAACCTAAAGGGAATCACATTTGTATATAATGCTAGCTAACTCCCATGCAGCTAACAATGCTAGCACCAGAAATGAGTCAGGTGATAGTAAAGCTGAAACATTTTATTACAAACAAAAACAGGACAGCAAATGTACACGTGATGGTTGTAAATCTGTGTGAGCTCTGTTTATTGTGCTATAACTCGGCTCTTTATGCATGGTTAAGTGGACAAAAAAACCAGGCTAATATGCTAATAACATTAACACACTTTATAGGGACGAGAAAAAGATTTGTGTGATGTGAACAGATGATCTGGATAAGTTGCGATTTTAAAACCCTATGAGCTGTAAAAGTGTTTCCTATAAATCAGTTTAACTCATTTTGCACACATTTCTTTTAGTTGTGCATAGTATTTATGCATTGTTAGTGCATTTATTTATTTTGCACACTTTTTGTTGATAGATAAACTTTTTAGTATCTATCAGTAAATATTATAGACTTTTTATTGATTTAAAAATAAGTATGTATAATGTGTACTAAAATTTCAGTATACATTAATAACAAGAGCATGCATCAAATCAAAATAAAATAAAATTTTATTTGTATATGTGAAAAATTATTTTTTATTTTTATTTGATACATACTCATTATGAATGCTGCAATTAGTATAAGTAAACCAATTTTGCACACATTTATTTATTCAATAATTAATAAATCAACACTTACATCCAAACTACTGCCTGTACCTGACACTCAGTCAGGTCCTGATACATGTCAGCAAGAATCTCATATATATTAAAGTTATCATCATCACCATAATCACATCTGATTATGATGATTAATACATCTGTAGTGTATTTTGTTTTAAATTCCCAGTGGCTTTTTTCACTTCCTGCAGACTCACTGTGAGCGCAATAGCTTTTGAGTGACTCAGAGGAAATTTGACTAAAACATCTCATTGTCTTTCCCTTACTTTTTTTGTCCTGTTTGTGTGATCATCTTCCGGACTCTTTGCTCCTCATACAATAGCTGAGACTTTGTTTTGTTGCCAGATACATGCGGAAAAGTAAACTCTGCGTCTGGCTACTGGTTGGAAGGTCATCAGATTGAGTCAACGGTATTCATGATATCATCATTAAATCACTTTGCTACTGCAGTTATCGCTTGAAAACGTCTCCAAAGATTGGCTTTTACATCTTTAATTCCAAGTGCGAATATATGAGGTTTTGCAGGTTCTCAATACCCACATGAGCTTCCTCCAGGTTCCTTCCACCAACGAAAACCTTGCAAACTGGGTGGACTGGTTACATTAAACTGCTTCCAGGTGTGAATAAGTGTGCATGGTGCGCTACAATTAGACTGGCATCCTTTCCAGTGTGCAGTCCCGTAGTGTTCCTGGGATAGCCTCTGGCTCCACCACAGCCCTGACTAAATGCAAATTACATGCACGTTAAGGTTATTTTTGTAGTTAGTGAATTGTTTTAACGTTACCACGTGACCATGCTAATAAAACAACTTGCGTATAGCAAGCAAAAAAAAAGTATGCATACATTTTTTTCAATATCTTGGCACTATGTAAATAAATTGATATCAAAGTTTGGACATTACTTTATATAAGGGATCATTAGAGGGATTTACTGCTGGAAACCAAAATTTCCAGGAGCCGAAAAAGTCAATAACAAGCAGAGAAACCCAAATAAGCATGAATGAATCACAGTTAGCTTCCAAAATCCTGCAATCCTCAGCAATTGATAACTCACACAACACACACACTAATGAAATCCAGGTCTTTCTGAATAGCGTTGCTGTAGCAACAGTCTAGGCCGCTGCAGAATGTTCCCTTTCGGCATTTGACAGCAGCTGGAAGTTTTTCTCTCATGCAGTGAAAGTGTGTGTGTTTTCCCACATGCCGTGAGAACACAGCACTATAATGTAACGAGGCTTTTTCAGGCACTGTGTGTATGTGTTTTTGTGTGTTTTCCCTGTTGCTGTGTAAGTGTTTTGGTGTAGCCTCTGGACATTGTGGGTCTGGGGTTTCTCTGTCTCACTGCTACATCTCAGCCAAGAGGAAGGTCAACACATCTGGTCCTCTGTGAATAATTTAGATGCATCCGGCAGGAAGAGAGAAGCAGAGAGAAAATGATGGTGGCCAGACAGTGAAAACACGTCCATTCTAAAAGACACAGTGACAGAAATGATGTTGTTTCTTTAAGGTAATGGGGTGACTTTCAGAAAGTTCGACCGTTTAAGAGTCGACTCTTGGCTTTGCAATAAAATCTTGCATTCCAGAGCGCATTTTTAGTTTTGTGCTGCTGTGTTAGTGTTCAACTTTCCAGCAAACATGAGTCTTTATATAAAGGCATCAACATAAAGCCTTTTCATTCATCCCTATCTATACACTACCCTCCATATAACAAACATTAATAAAACTTTCTTTCGGCTTCTCCTGTTAGGGGTCCACACAGCGGATCATCCATATTTATTATCCGCATGTTTGATTTGGCACGTTTTTACGCTGGATGCCCTTCCTAACACAACCCTCCCCATTAATCCGGGCTTGGGACCGGTGCTAAGAGTGGCTGGGTTTGGTTCCCTGACCGGGGCTCGAACACGGGCCACAGCGGTTATAGCGCCGCATCCTAACCACTAGACCACTAGAGAACCATATAACAAACATTAATAATTGACTATATTAGAGGTTCAATCTACTTCAGTAAAAATAACAAAAATGAAACTTGTGTCTTGTGAGAATTTAGTTGCATTGGGCCGTGGTGCCATTTTATGGAAAAATTTATATTAAAACCAAATATAAATGTGAGAGTGAGACACAGACACTGTTTGCGCTACATATTTTTCTTCGCATTTACACCTTCACCAACACCAGAATTTACAATACCGAAAAATTTCTGAATCCTCTAATCAGCTGTTCCAAAAGAAATTATATATTCAGAATATAAATGAATAAGGATGAGTGAGGTATGCAAAATAATAATGAATGCAAATAAAGTAAATAACATGCACATTAATTAAATATGCGACGCAAAAATCTGCATACTGAATAAGTATGCAGAAGAAGTATGTAAGTTGCCTTTGACAGAATCATTGCTGTGTACAGATGCTGTTTATCTGAGTGAGGAATAGATGCATAACAAATTGAAGGATTCCTGAAGGCTGAGCTTTGCCGTATGATTTGGCTTCTCTTGTCCATAAGGAAGGAAAAACTAAAATCATACAAAGTTAAACACTTTTATGTTATAATGAAACATTTGTATGATTGGTGTGGCCCCTGCTGGGTAACTCCTCCCCGATTTACAGGGTACAATGTGACTGTATGAATCAGTGAGAATAACAATGATGTAAATCGTATGTCATAACCATGAACCTCAACAGAGCTCGAACCAATGAACATGAGACAACATTTCTGCCCAAGTGAGACACTGGATAGAGAACATTTTACTAAATTCATTTTTAAATTGGTCATCTGTATATTCACCAAGTGGATGGATTTTGAGTAACCGTTGCTGGGAGGAGCTACATTTGTCGCAATGTTAAATTTTAAATCATAAACCCTGCAAAAGATCACTGACCAGCTTTCTGGACAACATACTGAAGGACGTTATTGAATTTTCCTCTGAATTAGCACACCCGTCATTTATTACGGCACTCAAAGCTTGAAAAAGACTCTAGCTATACATCATAGGTGGGTTAGGGTTACGACATCACTCTCCCAGCTGAAGGCTCGGATCCTGAATACAGATGTATATATGTTTCTGTCACAATATGACAAATATAAAACTCCATTTAAAGGGTTATTTACAGGCATGAGGGCGAAAAACATACACAGATCAGGCATAACATTATGACACAACAAAATGATGACAGGTGAAGTGAATAAAACACTGATTATCTCTTCAGCATGGCACCTGTTACTGGGTGGGATATTATTAGGCATCAAGTGAATGTTTTGTCCTCAAAGTTGACGTGTTAGAAGCAGTAAAAATTGGTGAGCGTAAGGATTTGATTGAGTTTGTCAAGAAACAGATTGTGATGTCTAGACGACTGGGTCAGAGCATCTCCAAAACTGCAGCTCTTGTGGAATGTTCTCGGTCTGCAGGGGTCAGAATCTATCACTAATGGTCCAAGTAAGAAAGAGTGGTGAAGAGGTGACAGGGTCATGGGTGGCCGAGGCTAACCAAGGTTATGAAGTTATGCGTGATCGGTGCAAATAAAGTAAATTCAGACTGCTGTTTTAACAATATGTTCAATATATTTACAACAGAAATAGCAAAACAACAAGCATTTTGTTTGTGTGTGTGTTTGTCCAGTCACAGAGCATTGTATTCAACACATTTTGAAGGATCTGTAGGGAAATGCTTCTGGCAGATGGTCATTAACCTCTTCAGACCCTGAACAGAGAGAATGACATTAGTTTTTTTTATGAGTTATCCTCCGTATTACACACATCAAATGCACAATACATTTGCAGTGAAAACAAACCTGGATGTATTTTCTTTGGGTTTCATCGTTGAGAACGTGAGCGACGTGTTTGGAGAAGATTTTCTCTCGACCGGTACGTGCGTGGATTCCTACCATGGTCACGCCGATGGGCCACGGGGCGTTCCCTATCGCCATCTGCAGGTAAGCATCATTTGCCTGTACAGACACACATACACACAAAAAAAAGATTTTATCTTCTGCCTGTTTCATGATTCATTTAATTGGTTCTTACATGAGATCCAAAGATACCCAACAGTGTTTTTCTAATCAGAAGAAACCTAATAGACGCTGACGCTGTGGATGTTAGCTATAAGGAGGTATAGGCTAACTGTCACTTTCTAGCTCACATTATTTTATTTTAATGCTCGTAAGCATTACAGATCTCCAAGCCATCTGGTGCAAATTAAAACTGTCAAGACTTCGTTCTTGCTGCAATATGTTTCCCATGTGTTTGGGAAATAAGTTTCATTTTGGAGCCAGATTAAGCTCAATGTTGCAGTTCAGGTAATATTTAACACGTGTAGAAAGCACCAGCCATCTGCCGATACGTTCAATACCATGCGTCCAGGCAAGATTTAGGAGTCTGCCTGCCAACATTAGAGTTTAATTCATCTAGAGAAATAATCTGGCATTTCTTCACACACACACAAATGAGGAAATCTTAACCAACTGCTAAATGGTGAACCGGACATCCTACCAAATCGGACTGCATTTGTCTTATATATGATTTTGATCAAGTCAAGAAGCTTTAATTGTCATTTCAATTATATATAGCTGACGCAGTACGCAGTGAAACAACGTTCCTCCTGAACCCTGGTGTTACATACAATAACAATCACAGAAACAGAAAACCCAGGGCTGAGGACTAGTAAGTGTCCTCACTACATAAAGTGCATGTGTGCAACCTGGTGCAAACAGTGCAAAGACAACACAAGACAGTGCAAGACAAATACAGGACAGTGCAAGACAAATACACAATACAGCTCCGCCAGTAAACCTGTTGTAAAGAGACAAAGTGAACGAGGAACATAATTCTTTATTGGTATCGAGGTTGTGAGCAGCAGTGCAGCCCTGTATCGGCATGTTTCTCATTTGGGTAGAACACTTTTTAATGGCAGATTTCGCAAGATATCAAGAGGACCGAACTCATTTGTCCAAAAAGATGCTTGAGAATCGTCCAGGCACTTCTCAGCAAATTTGTGTTTTTGAGTAGCGCCTTATTATTCTCCCATGAAGTGCAATCTCTTCCTGATTGCCGAGGCACAGGCCTTGACTGTAACCAAGGCATGGGAAGCCTGCATGTCTTTGAATGTGGTTTTTTTTCCCCCAGGATCCATTGTGACTTCCTAGTTGATTTAGAGAGATGTTGGCAGGTCTGCCACTACTGGGCAGATTCACAACTGCTCTGAAATCTACAGCTTATGACTCGCATTGTGGTCAACTCCAAGCAGCTTCCAAACTTCTTTCCACACTGATAGAAATCAATTTCTAAAGCCTTGGTCTATAAAGCTTACTGAATCTTTGAATTGAAAATTGATGGGGAGCGTTTATTTATTCAGATCATTAGCTGAGTCACATGCGATATATAACAAGCAAAGCATTTGGCGATTTTAGTTTTATTCTGTTCAGCGTTCAATTTGTACTTTATATTCACTATTACTCACCTTCACATATTCCCTTTGCAGCATAAACTTGATGATGTCTGTGATGGATTCCTTAATGTCTGGAGATAAAATCTAAGACAGAAGAAGCAAAGTTAAACTCTGTGACCTTCATTTTCTCAACAGAGAACTATCTGCAGAAGATGCGTACCTTCTTGTTCAGTTTCCTGAACAGAGGCTTTAGATAAGACTCTGTCTGTTTATGTGTTGCGCTGGCCAGTTTGCCCTGGACGCTCCGTTTAATATGATCCTCTCGGCTATTCAGGTCTTTAGCCCAAACACCCAGCAAGAACTGCACACCCAAACAAACGGTCAGGAAGAATCAAATTGGCAGGTGAGTTGATTATACATATTTTTAATATTATTACATTTGGCATCATTATGGTCCTTAAACTCCAAATCTCAAGTTTAAGGCATAAAATCATGAATGGGGATTATGAATAGAGGTTCACTGATTCATCGGTTTTGCTGATTAATCGGCACCGATACTTTTTCCAGCTTCTGGTCCGTGCTAAGAGCAGCCTCTAGAGGCGAATCACTGATTATTCATAATTATTTTATTTAGTACATTTGTTTGTTTTTTGATCAAGTATCCATTTAAAAAAATATCATTAGATTAACTGATTATAAACAAGTACGATCCAACCTAGTTTTCAGAATCAGTCAAATCCATCACAAATCGGTTGACCTCTAATTGTGAAATTACACACTTATAAAGACTCTCTGCTGTATAACAAAAAACATTCATTCAAAATATAAATGTATTCACCAACGTCAGCTAAAATCTATGATGATTCAGACATACAAGTACATAAAGGTTAAATTGTATAGCTAACATTTTGTCTTAAAAGCAAGACTCACCCGCATCACTTTCTCTATAATGTCCATATCTTTGTTATCATTTCTGGTACCCAGCAATTCACCCAGAGCCTGCAGGTTATAACACATAACTTAGAACATCAAATGGACTATATTACAAAAAGATTTTTTTAAACATCTTAAAATCTGTAACATAAATAAATAATGCATCTGTAGACAGCATTGTATGTGAACAAAGGAACCCAGTATGTGATTATTTAATAGTGATAATGTGTGTGTTGAGCCACAGCACCCCTGCTGGTTTAGAGGTGAAACTGTGACTCATTTCATTACAAATCCCTTTGCTGCATTACACAATGCAGTTTTTAGTCTGTTTGAATGAAAATCAGTTTACTTTTGTAGGTGAGAATATTCAGGGAAGGACCAAAACAATGGAGAGTGTCCGAGTTTGTGCTCGAACGATTAATCGATTTTGCCAATTAATTAGCACCGAACTTTCAGCAAAACTCCATACTGATTGTTTTTGGGGGTTGCGTTACAATACGACAGCGGCCTCTAGAGGCGAATCACTAACGCTACATGATGTTTAATTAAAGCGTCTTTTATTCATATTGGATGTAACTGTTTTTATTTATTTGGAGTGTTATTTTTGTTTCAGTTTATAAGCATCTTATTTTTCTTGATATGTATTGTTTTAGTGAATATAAATTCATATTTATTTCATTTAGCACATTTTCATGATTTAATGCTGTTTTTTAATGTTTGTAATTAAATACAGTAATATTTTACAGGGAGTGTTGGTGTTGATTAGGGCAAGTAACTTCAGTAACTCAATTAAAAAAATTCATCAAAGCTAAAAATGTGGGCTTTGTTTAGTCCATTGAACTACAACACTGAGCCCTGTGTTTCCTCACGGACCATTATTACCGACACACCACCCGCTAAACTCTGGAGCGCTCTGGACAGGTAAACACAGAAGACTGCGATAAATACACTGATATAGTGCGTGGAAATTTTCAAGCAGCTTTTCTGGAGACAATACTACCACATCCCAATACTGTATGAGAATTAATAAATAAAGAATAATTTAGTATTATTTTCTCTCTTTTTAGTAACTATTTTTAAAAAGCACTTTATATCCGATTACTTGATAATCTGATCAATCGAATTATCATCAGAATATTCGATCCCACAAATAATCGATAGCAGCAGTTCTACAGTGTTGGTGGATCTCCCCCCCCCAGTATCTATTTTAAAATCGATCGGTTGATTAATCGGTTATTGGAAGGTAAAAGGGACTATCTTTCGACCTAGCTATCGGTAAAATCGGTTGTCCTCTAGTCTGAGTGCGGTGATGTCAATTGTGTTCCCTACAAATCTGAGTGAGGAAATTGTACAAAATCAGCAACTGCAGTTTATTTTGGGTTGCTGCATTTAGATAGAAACTGCTAAACAAATCTGAACGAGGAACTGCGATATGATGCTGGTGTCAGTTTAGTGTTCTCCTGTTTATTCTACACTCATTTCCTAATATGCCATCAAATATCATTTGACCAGTGAGAGAAAAATGTTAATGTTAATTTAGTGCTACAGCTTTGTTTAGCATTTTTTAGGCTTCAGCCAACAATTTTTTTTAAGCTAATTTAACTTAATTGCAGTGGAAGATCAATCCAAATATCATATATATGCAATACAAACGTATCTATTTGCCTTAACAAAGAGACCCTTAAACATACGAGTTGAGCTGGGTTGAGATTTTTCGTGTCCCTACCTCCAGTTCTTCGATGGTAGTGTTTTCCTCATGCACTTTAAGATCATCCTGTGTGTCTGGATCCCCAGCCTCCTGTCCTCCTACAATTTCATTCAAATACTGCTGATCGATTTTGTCCATTGCAGCCTTCAGATCGTTCCTCAACCCCTAAACACAGCCATAAAGTCAGAACGTGCAGTGTCCAAAACCAATAATCTCTCCGACAAGCTTAACAAGTTAACACGTGATGTCTTGCCTTGTTCACTTCTGGTGCGAGGATTTCAATCTTGCGAAGCCTCTGGAAGGCTTCATAATCAGTCTCTCCGAACAGACGCACTGGCTCTCCACGCTCCCTCAGACGGCGGATCACCTGCATGATTACGCAGGATCGATAAGCTGTTTTACAATACACATGTACATTATAACACAAAACGGAATGAGTTACTGTTCACACGTACCTCCTGTCGAGAGAGGGTCATGGGTAACTTCTCCTCAATGAGTTCCAGTTCTAACACAGGGTTGGAGGATGTAGATGGAGCCGTCTCCTCTTGCTGCTGCTTGTTCTCCAACTTCAGGTAAGAAACAGAGGTGCACAAATGACCACTCACTCATATTATTTTCATGAAGCACACAAAGCCTGGTTTATGCTTCATCAGATCTTCTTATGAAATCTAGGGTTAGGGTTAGGGTTTAGGGTTAGGGTTAAAAGTTTGACAACACTGTGCATTTTTTATTGTTGTCTGTTCAAAGAGAAACATCTTCAGGATTAATACCAGTGAGATGGGGTTGCTGCTGTTTCTGTTGCAGGTTCCTCTTCTAGCTTATACAGAATCATACTTTTCACAGAAAAAACTTGATTTCATCAGTAGTTAAATTAGAGGTCGCCCGAATCAGCTTTTTGCCGATTAATTGGCATCGATAGTTAATTGCTGGATACCAATAGTTTTTCCAGGTTGCGTCTGCGCTTGGGCGGCCGAAAAGGTCTGCTATCATTATACAGTACGAGAGCGGCCTCTAGAGGCGAATCACTGATGCCATGCGCTTTGTTTTGACAAGAGAAACTGCATGCTGTACCTCATTGATGTTAGTTTATAGTGTATTAACTAAAGTTAACAGATAAAATGAAAAACTTAAAAATGTATTTGTAAATGTTAAAATTAACAAACTATAAACAATAATTTTAAATCATTTATTTACTTCAGTTAATAAATCAGCGATTTTTATTTTTGTAATAAAGTTCAGTATTATTTTACATAGTGTTTTTTTTTAATCCAGTATTAATTTAAAAAACTACTGGTTGATGAATTGGTTATCGGCAAGTACGATCCAACCTGGATATTCCACTATCCAAACCAAATCCACTATTGGCCGATAGTTAAAATATATAATGTACATAAATCAATCTAAATTCCAAACCATCAATTCCAGTGTTTGAATGAAAGTATAAATCAGGCTTATATCATCCTTTACTCCATGCTCTAAAGTCCTGCTGTAATGCTGGTTTGCTGAAGTCTGACATCATATGCATCTCTAGCACATGCAGCTGCTCAAGACAGGACAAAGCAAATGAACAGAACCGCACAGAGCAGGCTTTTCACACAATTCCTCCATTATACAGACATAAATATACAGTATACGGTCAAATGTTTGTGGACACGACTCTCACACCCATATGTGCTTGGTGAAGATCACATTCCAGATTTAATTTCCTTTTGATGTTATAATAAACTACACAAATTCTGTTTTTTTTCCACCAGATTTTTCAGATAGTTTTTTTGAGATCAGTCAAACACAAGAGCATTAGCGAAATCAGGCAATGATGACAAGTGAGGAGGTCTGGGGTTCGGTTTGTGTTCTAGTTCATTTCAAACATATTCAACAGGAATGAGGTCAGGACTCGATGCACGGGACACTCGAGGTCTTTCACTCCAAACTTGGCACACCAGAGAGCTCACTTTGTTCACTTTTTCCTGCTGGAACAGGTCTCTTATTTCCACTGTGCTGTAATACAAAGCCAATCTATACAATTGTGTGTTGAACATATGGTTGAGAGAATGAGGTGTCCTTTAAACATTCAGCCATATAGTATAAGAACATACTGAGAAACAAATACTTACTCGAATGGACTAGTTAAACTGGAGAAAAACAAATTAGAGGATTTCAAGCAAATGCCTCTATGGGCTTCATGCAACAGTGAAACCAAAGGCAACTGACAAACATAATCAATTAAATCGTTCTTTTGTCTAATGCAGACATTCAGAACAGGTCATGCATACTGGTGCATTCTGCCAGTGTGCACTATACCTGTGTCACAGGCTGTTCATGAGCAACCTGCACACTCGCAAGAGGGACACAGAGAGAAAAACAGAGATTTCAAGAGAAAGAGGGTTTAAAAGAGAATGAGAAGTGAACACTCTGTTATCAAGGATAAGTTGAAAAGTTTAGACAAAGATGATGCCACGCTATCTGTCTGACATCCAAAACATTTCAGTAACATTGTGTTTATTAACTTACATTGTATCCACACCTTTTGTAGTATTCTTCCTCCTCCTTCTTGGCTAGATCAGCCCGCTTGAAGTATTTCTTTGTGTTCTGCAAAATTATGATGGTAAACATAAATAAAACACACATTCCGATTCACACAACAGTTTCCAAACTACAGACCTAGAACTAGAAAATCTAAAATATTATTGCTTGTTACATATATAACTGTTAACACTATGCAATGTAAATGTTCACATCCAGATTAGGATCTTGGTTCGCTGAATGTGTGTAAATGTGACTCCTTGACTTCAATTATCATTTGAGTATCTTATCTTCTGGCTTTTTTTTCAGCCACCTGATGATTTCTTTTGCCCATAACTTTCCACATATCTTAGCTAATTGAATGATTCTTGGTGAACAAACATACTGAGACATATATTTTGGAAAAATTATTTTAAAACCTTTGCTACGTCAGATTTCTATCGACAGCTGTATTTCGTGTTTTTGTGGTGCCATTTGGTAAACTGTAAAAAAACACAACCTCTTACCATTAGGGGGCGCTATTTACTTTCAAAAATACATGCGTATACAGTACGTCATGGCGGCGTGATTAAAAAATGTCGTTATTATGAGAGTCAATGGGGAAATAAACAGACATTAAAAAAAATTAAGGATGAAAATAATTCAAGCATGTTGCAAAAAACAAACAATGCATAAAATTCAGCTTTGTTACTAATCTTTACAACATACAAGACGGGGATAAATGATCAAAAAATGTGTTTTTTCCCCATATTTGTGACGTCACCATTAAAAATCAGGAATTACAAAAACAAATATTTTGTAGTTTTGATCAGAATTGAGGTTGATTCAAGAATTTAAGCAAATAATATTTTGACAGCACTTAAACATAGTGGACTTTAAAAGCCCTAAAAACAAAATGTGTGACTATTTCTGGAGATTTCTATTTAAGACTGACGACTAGCTGCTAAACTAAAACATAGAGTTTATCCTCACTCACATTCACGAGCTGCTTCTCTTCCATCAACTTCCGCTTTCGAGCAATTTCCGCCTTCAGAATGTCCATTTCTCCAAAGAGCGATTCTATGATTTACTTGTTAAACATAAGAAAAAGACTTCCTAAGATACAAAATATACACACGCTGCTAGTAGCTGGTCAACAGGAAGTTGTGATAAATGGCTTCCGGTACACTCTGTGCGCTTTAGTGTTGCACCCTCTACTGGATCTGCCGTGTAGGTGCAAGTGATTAGGTATTGCCTCACATGTTAATGAAGAAGAACTTTATTATTAATAATTTTACTACTAATAATAATAATTATAATAATAATAAAAAATACTACTACTGCTACCACTACTACTACTACTACTACTACTTATATTAACAATAATAATAATACTGCTATTACTACTACTAATAAAAATACTACTACTACTACTACTAATAATAATAATAATAA
>MU551596.1:2701154-2739417 GCA_024362625.1 Silurus asotus | reverse complement strand
GTTCAGTGGGTTAATGCTGGTGCCTTGCTAATGGTGTGAATCAGGGTTCAAATACTGAGTTGCTTCCTACGTCTGTCTTTAGCATTATATTTTTGTGTTGATGATTTAAAAGAAAAGATAAACCTGTTCTAAACAATTGTCGCAGCCGGTCCTTCCCGATGGTTCAGTGGGTTAAGACTGGTATTTTGCTGTTGGTGGGGTTCAGGGTTCGAATCCTGCTTTCTGTGTGGTCAGAATTTCTTGCTTTGAAGCCTGAAAAAAAAAACAATAAACCCCCAAAAAAAAGAAGGTGTGTTGTGGGACTTGATGGCTTTGTGGTAAAAGCCTTACCTCTGAGCTCAGAGATTGCTGGTTTGAATCTGGCTTGTCCCCACACTGGGTAAGTTGTGTGGAAAGTAGTGCCTGGTGAGCAATGAGGTAGTCGACTATAAATAAATGCTGTGAAGACCTGCTGCTTCACAGCCTCAGAAAAAGTGAGGGTGATAGGTTTTTGGCAGAATTTTTCCCTATATGCAAAACTAAGTCGATACTTTTTTGAACATTTTTGCTTCATAACCCCCTGTTTTCAGCTACTCAGACACCGGGGGGGCAGATGCCCGGATATTTCCCCCCTGCTTCAGGATACGCCCTCCGAAACCACATCCAACCTTCCACGCAACCATTTCTGACACCTTCCTTACTACGGCAATCGGAACCTTCCACACTCTTAACTTTGAGCCCTGGCCGGGATTTGAACCGGCAACCTCTCAACCCAGAGGTAAAGCTCTTCCAATTGAGCCACAGGATCTCCTGCAAGAAACTGATTTTAAGGACCTTTTCTGGTTCTTTTCAAAAACATTTTAAACAATTTAAGGAAAGCTAAGGGGTAGGAATCGAACCGGGTATGTCAGACAGCAGTGACCACTTCATTGACCAATACACCAACACAGGAGAGGCAAACAAGCCTTTGCTTATTGGACTCTTGGCTTTTTTATAGTTAGGAGACCAGTGTTTTCTCTTAAATCATGATGGTAGAGGTTCAAAACTTCTTCCTATACATTCTCTCAGTAACTCAAAGTCTATAAGAAGTGACTCAGGTACAAGAACCACATCTCCAACACCTGCACCGCGGGGGGGGCATATTTTGGTAACATTACATAAGCTTATAGCTTATAGCTGCCTTCAATTCAGTATTGTTGTTATTGCAGACATTCTTTGTAGTTTTACAACTTTGCAAAACATTACAAAATAATAATTCCTGAAATACTAGGAGAAGGAGAGAGATATATTTGTGCTATCTTTTAAAATGATATGTATTCATTTGAGGAGTTTACAACTAACCAAGCATAACCAGAGATAATGGTAGTGCAGGTGTTTTGATCAGGTAATATATATATATATATATATATATATATATAAATATATATATTTATATATATATATATATATAAAACACCTCTTTTTTTTAGCTGGATTTAAATGTTATCTATTGCAGTCTTTAAATTATATCCATATTTTCAGCTATACTGTGAAAAAAGTTAAGAACCATTACAGTTGGGCACAATCGCAATATTTGACGTGAAAGTATTTTGTACTTTGTAAGTTCAAGCACATGTTTTGGAAAAATAAATCTATAGATATTTTAAAAATGAAAACAGTTAAATTGTCCCTCACACACACACACACACACACACACACACACACACACACACACACACACACACTTAATGTTATTAAGATTACATTAACAACCAGTAAAAGTTTTTAATTGTATGTGCTGGCATTGTTTTCATAATGTCCTAGTAGTTTTGCAAGATCATTCTAAGTGAGTCTTCTTCTAGACTACGGACATAACCCTGACACAGTGGAGTACATGGACATGGACAGCAAACCTCTGGATGCCTCTGAGAATGAAAGTATGCTATTATACATAATGTTATGCTACTACAGTCTGTAAGTGATTGGTGCTGAAGCTTTCATCTCCATCTTTCTCAGCATGGCTAGGTGAGGAAGGCATGGAGATTAAGAAGCAGATAACAGGCATGATGCGGCTGCTGAGTGATAAGGCAGGCCGGGTGTACCAGAGAGTTGGAAGAGAGGGGGAAACTCTTAAAGAGGAGCCACAAGAAGATGGTTTAAGCTGGACTTCGAGTCGCAAGCAGAGCCCTAAAGAGCCAGAGCATGGCTGGAACTCAGTGTCCCACAGTCAGTATGATACACGATCCAAAACCCAGAAAATGCAAATGGACCAGAGCAAAATCCGAGGTGGGTCTCATAGCCGAATAGTACAACAGTTCAGAGTACTATATCTAGATTTGCATTCAGGTATCAAAAAGTATTTTACAATTGAATAACACTTCACTGTGTGTTAGATTTAGAAGCACTGCACCTCCAGCATGATTCACACTGAAGGCAAAATAAAATGACAAAGAGGTTTAATGCCTGAACCTGAGGTGTGCAATTCAGAATATCGTCTAGACTGTCTAGACAGTTCTCTTTCTCTTGCAGCCACACACACAAAGTCAAGTAACTAGCCCTTTGTCTAGTGTCCTTGCATCACTATTCAGAAGTGTGTGTGCGTGCGTGTGTGTGTGTGTGTGTGTGTGTGTGTGTGTGTGTGTTCTGCCTTCAGACTCGGCTCTGCCCCATGTGCCTGCCAGCATGATGACAGAGTCCAGCTGTTGCATGTGCAATTGTAAGAGCACACTGCATGCCATCCTGCTGGAGTTACGCACAATGAGAAAACTCATGCAGACTCAAAGAGGTAAAGCATTACACATACACACTACCACTGATGACATCGTGTTTTCTTGTACATTCCCCTATTTGCCTGTGTTATCTGAACCTAGGACCACCAGAAAAACAGCATGGTGTAGCCAGAGCATCTCCCACCAGCAGGAGGAGATCTCTTAGGAGGAGAACAGTGCAAAGAATAATAGCGTTAACCCCACCCACAAAAACTCCCTCGTCCATAAACACTCCCATTGTTGCCAAATCATTTGAGGAGATTTGCCCTAAAAATAAAGAAGAAGAACAAAAAGAGAGACCTGAGCCATCTCCTCCATCAACACCCAAATCTAATGCTCCATCATCAGCCCAGTACGGTCTGAACAGAGATCAGAATTGCACAGAGGTACAGATCAGTGTGTGTCAATGTTGTATATATTTATTGCATATTATAAAACGTACAATATGAAATAGGTTGTTTCTCTTTTAATAGCTGGAGGTGCAGTTGGCAGAAGAATATGAAGTGTTCATCCCGAAGGCACAGCTGGATTCCATCCTGTTGAACTACACACGTTCGGGCAGTCTACTTTTCCGCAAACTGGTCTGTGCCTTCTTTGATGATGCCACTCTTGCTAACTCACTGCCCAATGGCAAGCGGAAGAGAGGTCTGAACGACCAGAGGAAAGGACTGGACCAGAACATAGTGGGAGCCATTAAGGGTGAGTGAACATGAGTACATGGGATAAAAATATTCAGAAACATTTTAACAATTAGAATATCATATTGTCAGGGATCCACCTGCCACGCCCCCCTCAGCAGCCATCATGCTGCCGCTTTCTCTGCCGCCCCCGGCTTTGATTACAGACACCTGACACTCGTTACCGATTCCTTTATATAAGCTTTCGTTTCCATCTCACTCATGTCAGACCTACTCGAGGACTACAGATATTGACCTTGTTCGCAGACACTTGTGTTGCGGGCCAGTAAGCTGTGGAGCGCTAATGGAGGCGATTTTGGCTCATACGCCAACTTCATCGGTGCAATTGTTGGGGATGCCGTTTGGTGCCGTTGCACCACCGGCCGGCCGCGAAACAGCCGTTTGCACCGCCGCCCAGCCACGACAAGGATGTTTTACCGCCACCTGGCCGTAAAAAGAACATCGTCCCCAAGCCTCTCAGAAGGCAACGTCTCGCCTCCAAGCCCCTAAGAAGGCGCATTCGACGTCTCACCTCCAAGCTCCCCCGAAGGCGACGCCTCGCCTCCAAGCTCCTCCAAAGGCGTCATCTTGCCTCCGAGCTTCCTCGAAGGTGACTTCCCGCCTCCAAGCTTCTCTGAAGGCAACGTCTTGCCTCCAAATACCTTCGAAGGTTAGGTCTCATCTCCGAGTCCCTGCAAAGGCGACATCGTGTCTCCAAGCCACTTAGAAAGTGACGCTGCGCCTCCAGGTCTATCCGCTAGCACCGGCAAGCTTCCACGTCACTCTAAGAACACAGTCGTGTTTCAAGATTCCGCTGTGAACGTCATTACGCTTTAAGGTCCTTCTAGAGGTGCCAGCACTGGCACGCTTCCAAGATTCCCTGAAGGCGACTTTGTGCTGCCAAGTCTATCTAGGAGCGATGTTGCGCCTGAAGTCCCCGAAGGTGGCACCGCACTCCGAGACCCTTCCGGAAGCACCGTCGCAGCCCGAGGTCCCTCTGAAGGCCCCTCTGAAGCCGACGTGGTGCTTCCATGCTATGAAAGTGATGTCGCGGTCCCAGACCCCCCAAACCCCTCCGAAAGCGACATCGTGCTTCAAAGCTCATCCGAAGGTGACATCACAGTTCAAAGATCCTTCAAGGCCACTGTCACGCTTCGAGGTACCTTCACTGTGAACTTTACCTGCTGTGGATTCTACATGTTCTGTGGTTTCTACCCTTTCCTTGGATTCTACCCATTCCGTGGATTAACCCTCCGTAACGGATTATATTGGCATTACGGACTAAACTAGCCATGCAGTTCGTAATTTCTCTATCTTCTGTGTGTGTGTGTGTGTACATCACTCAGTAAACTATGATTGAGTTACTTAGGCATCCGACTCGTTGTCTGTACCCTGACACATATATGCAGTTTGATATAATTTCCCAGTAATACTGATATATTGTTAATATTAAAATATTCTTGGTTTGCATGGGTATACTACTAAAGGTGTTTGATTTAAACAAACAGTAACCATATTGGGGTGAATTCATTTATATTCCGTAAACAAAATATGTTGTTATGAGTATTTACACTTACACATGATACAACATTATTACTTTAATGTGTAGGGAACCTAACACAACAGGGAGGTGTGATGCTGTTACTTTCCTCAACAAATAATATATATTATTAGTAGTAGTTTATTATTAGTAGTGGTAAAATCATAACACATTTAACATTAACAACATTAACATTTAATGTTGAGGACATACCAAGATGTAAGCTAGTTTCTTCGATCATTTTCGTCATAGCTGATATAAACAGATGGTTCGTTACCATGTCATGTTAGAGAACCAGAAAAGGCAAAACTTCACATTATCAGCAATTATACAGACCATGAGTCAGAAGCCGGAGTAGCTCTATCATTATTCAGAGTTATGAAACGTCATCCGGGTTTGGTCCGTGATGTGGAGATGATCTATGGAGCAGAGCTGAGATAATCCATGGAACAGAGATAGTCCATGGAAGGGAGATGATCCACAGATCGGAGATGAGATGTTCCACGGAACAGAGCGGAGATGATCCACAGAGCAGAGATGATCCACAGAGCAGAGACAGTCCATGGAGGGACCAGCGGGAAAAGCTGGCAGTCAGAGATCCGTAGCATGACCTTTAAGAATCGACGACCGCTGACTCTGGAACGGGCGGTTAAATCGGTGAGTAGATAACGAGGACCAAGTGTTTGGATTTAAAGCCAAAAGTGGCAGAGGTAGCAGTGGCATGACAGCCGCCAAAGGGGGCGTGGCAGAAAAATCCCTTACATTCCCCTCTTGGCACTTGGAGTAGGGCCTCGCCATCCATCCAGGGTCGAAGAAAGCCTGGGCGGCACTGCCGCAGAACCGGAGAAAGCTGGGAAGGACCCGAGGTGCATTGACATCCTCAGCAGTGACTGGAGGCCGAGCAACGCCCTCTGCGGAGATCGGGAGCAGAACAACACCCTCGGTGGAGTTCAGAAACCGAGTGACGTCCTCTGTGGGGTTCATAGGCTGAGCGACGTCCTCAGTGGAAGTCAGAGGCCGAGCAACGTCCTTAGCGGAGGCCAAGAGGTCGGAACACTGAAACGAGCCAACGTGCAGGTCCGCCACTGTCATCCTGAACATCCCCAGGAATAGCCCATTAAAATTGCCATATGAGCCAAAATCGCCTCCTTTAACGCTCCAGAGCTTACCGGCTCGAAAAAAGAGCGGCTCCAGACAGGAGAGAAATTAAAAAAGTGATCTTGGTTGTTCTCAACTGGTCAACAGTTGGCGGCTTTCTCTCCTTTGTCCTCAGTAGAACCTTCATCTTATTAAAGCAGCTCCCAAATTCATTTGTAACACAAAATACAACACAAATATTGATCAGTGTACCTTTACCATCATTCTGTTTGTAAACTGATGTGTTATATAGTATATCTTATTTTAAAAGCAATGTCTGAATGTAGTGTTCACAGAAAAATACTGCACTGCGAACCGAATCGATAAACTTCCTGGTCCACGAGACTGGGTCCAGATTCTTCAAGACCAAATCAAGCTGGCTCGAAGGCGCTTAAAAAGAGGTCAGTAAACGCCCACTTTATTTCCCTTGATTGCTGATGACCTTTTTGTTAGTAACTGCAATACATGAATTGTGTGTGGTTCAACAGCGGAGACGACTGCAGACAGTGAGGAGACCAACAGGACATGCACATATAAAACAGGTACAGAAAAAGAAACTTCATACAGAGACTGTGCACACAAATATAGTGGAGAAGACTAATGTGGTGTAGGTGGAAACTTGGAAATTTTCAATCGCACAAACTCAGTGGAATTTTCATTGGTGTAAATTGTATCGTAAATAACAACGTGTTTTCTTTCTGGGTTTTAAACATCAGATATTATTAATCTATTTAGTGAAGACTTACATTATACATTTAACATGATAGTTACAGTACTTTAGTTACTTTATTAAGAATAAAAATCTTTATTAAACTTTCATTTAATCTCCTTTACAGCAAAATCACATGAATTCCACATTTGAATTGTACACATACGATTATTCATAGATTCTCACAATTTTTTTAGGCGATTTATCTTCACATGAGACTTTAATTTCCAGGACATGCAGGAATACACTTTCACAGGTTTATATGTGTGATTTGATGTTGCGTGTGAAAAACATAGTCACTTAAAATGTATGTAATTTTTAAGGACGCCTTTGAAACCCCAACCCTGATTTTCTTTAAACATGTAGAATCTCATCTCCTGATTTACAAACTTATTTAGAGATAAACCTGTGACATCTGATAAACATACTAAAAGTAATAATAATAATAACTGTTGAGTTCTGGGCTAGTGTGTGGTGTATTTCATGTTTACATGCTATCTGCTCTAGGTGCTGATTGTCAGGTCGATGTGCAAAATGCTTAAGATGACAATTTTTTCTCATGGAGTTCAAGCAGTTTGGACTGCACCATGTTCCAGTGATGTTTAAAGAACGATCAAAGGCCTCAAGGTCATTTTGTTCCTCATGCAAGGGCTTGATAGATATAGACAAAAGAAAATTGTGGAATTTTCTTCAAGGACAAGAACAACTTGCTCATTCAACAACCGAAACCTCCCAAACTCTCTGGCGTCCATACATGCAGGACATTGATTATTATATTTTTATGTTTGAATACAAAAATATTTCCTGTGAAATTGTGTGGGTTTAAATGTATGTGGATGGCGGGTCATTGATCATTTGGTTGGAGGCATTATGTATAATGTATTTTTACTTCCTTTACCTCATTGAAGCACTTCACAAAACCAAGCTCTTATGTTTTAAAAAAAAAAACAATAAATGACTGTGTGCCTTTAAATCATTCTGCTGTATGAAGTAGGATCCTCCACAGTAGAGGATGCACCAATCCAAATTTTTCCATTTGCAATGATTTTGATATCAAAACCCTGGGGATTGGCAAACACCTCATACTAATTTGATTCTGACATCAAATTAGTGACTGTGTCGACTCTGCAAGCCTCTGTAATGTGTAACATCGGAGGTATAATGGTGGGTTCTTGTGACAAGCTGTATCCGGTGTTCAAGCAGAAGATCATAAAATATTCTGTGGATCAGACAAATATTAATCATCTGATCTATCAGCAAATCCTGCATTTGTATCAGCCTTGATATTAGTACACAGCACTGGATTGTCACGTCTAACAGTATTCTAACAAACATTTTACGTCACTGTTACAAGAGATACATAATCTACAGTATATTGTACCATTTTTGCTAGAGTTTTTAACATTCTCTTTGCTCTGTAGACAGTGTATAAGTATGGTAACCCTAAAAGCTGTGCCAAATGGCTTGTGCTAAATTCCTCCCTACGTAAGAGGATGTGTTTTTGTAATATGTGTGAATTATGTCCCACATCTTAGTCACATGGATTTTAACTTCTTCATTGATCGTTGTAATGTGTGCACAGATTATCAGATGTCAAGTTGTTTAAAATGGCCAGTTGAGAAAAAAATAAATAAACTAACCATTTTGTCTAAGGGTTTTTATTATCTTTCAATATTGATGAACCTTACTGTATAGTCTTTTAGAAAGTCCAAGGTGTCCATTTCTCTCACATTACATAGGTTAAACAGTAGAAAACCCTGGAGGGTGTAGATTTCATTTCACTTCAGATCGTAGAAATGATCACAATGCAGTTTTACATACATCCAGATGTAGAATTTGTTTCTATTAAGCATTTCACAGGTTTCATTGCTGTCTGAATGAGGCAACATTAGGAAGAAACCCTGAAAGGAACCTGACTCGAAAAGAATCCCATCCAGTTCTAGGTAAAAGTCTAAGCAAGCTAAGTTGTTTATTACATTATTTGTATGTAGAAAAGAATTTACAAACAGCTTCAAGTCAATAACTACGTTCAAATTTACAACATTCAGGTGAGATTGTCCACCAGAGATGGACAATGATTAAAAAAATCTATATTATAATTGGCCATAAATTCTTATGTATTATATAAATTTAAAGACTATAAGAAAAATCTCTGGACAATTTAATACAACATATATTAAATATATATGAAAAAAATAATAATAATTGTGCTTTTAAGTAAACAATAAAAGAACAACAAATCATAATCAGATTTCTTTGCTCTTATGCCAGGGGTGTCAAACTCAGGCCCGTAGGCCAAATACGGCCCCGCGTACAATTATATCTGGCGAGATGATTTTATATAGATCTATTATTATTATTGTTATTAATGACCCGGCGATATGAAGCGCTGATAACACAAACTACAGATCCCATAATGCAGCGCTTCAGCTGCCCTGCCGAACACTAGACTACATGGGAACATTCCAGCGTCTATCAAGTTGAGCTTCTGTTGATGTATTTAACCCTATCGTAAAGTTATTGTGAAACAGCGCCTCACAGTGGTGAAGAGAAAAATTGATTCTGAAAACAGAGCCTTTCAAAACCAATGGGATTCTGAGGTGTTGTACCTAATTCAGACCCCCGGTCTGAAATCAACCCCCCTTCGCGTGCACGCGGACAGTACCGTCTTGTTTCCTGTAGATGGCACTAAAAACACGGAAGATTTGGTCAAATGTTTTCCTGATCCTAACGCCAAAAGATCAATTTGAAGAAAACGTATTCAGCTTCTTGTAGATAGCAGAATAAACTCAGGAATGTAATCATTTGCTTTTAAAACCAACTGCGTGAATTCTAACCGCGTATTTATTTACGTTAATACCTAGACTCACTAAAATTACCCCAGTAAGAATGCGTGCCTCTTCTACACTATACATTTCATCCCTAGTCATTAACTGCAGATCCTTCTTAATCACCACACCTATCTGCCATCATCCTCACCAACTCATTTGACTACCTGCTTGTTTAGCAGAAATTTACCTGTACACTTGGTTGAAATGGGATATATTTTCCTTTGCAATGTACATTTTGAATTTACATTCACTGACTGTACATTCAATGCAAATCATATAATCTTCTCACTTGAATTGGTTATTTTAGATGACCTGAGACAGCTAGGCCATGTCTGTGGGGAGAAAAGTGGTGATAATAACTGGGTATTTACTGTTTTCTATGGGCAAGACTATTCACTATCTATCACAATTTAATAATTTGTTACAGTGTCTGTCTAGTGCCTTGAAGAAAATAAGGTCTTCTCTACATTTCAGATTGCCTGTGACTGCTGCAATCTGAGTGGTGGTACCACCAATCATGTATCCAGGCGACATCACAAGTGCACTTTTTGTGTCATGCCTGTCAAAAGTAGAAATAAAGGAGTAACACTTTTTTATACACCTCTTCTATTAGTGGATTTTTAGTTTGTTTGGTTTTGTAAGTTTTACATGCATGAGCTCGAGATATTTGGACATTTTGAAAAATAGAGCTGTCTGTTTAAATCAAACAAAACTTTGTGCATTAAATATTATTACTTGTGTAGGTGTATCACAGAAAGTTTGTTAACTCTGAGTATGAGGAAAAAAGAAATACTTGTGTATCACAGCAAGGTGTGTGTGTGTGTGTGTGTGTGTGTGTTGGGGGTGGGGGGTCAGGTTATGTCCATGTTAATAAAATGAAATTAACTATTTAAATTTTTTTTTTACTTGTGTATCCGAGTAATTTTAGTGAGTCTAGGTATTAACGTAAAATAAATACGCAAATGATTACATTCCTGAGTTTATTCTGCTATCTACATGAAGCTGAATACGTTTTCTTCAAATTGATCTTTTGGCGTTAGGATCAGGAAAACATTTGACCCAATCTTTCGTGTTTTTAGTGACATCTACAGGAAATACGACTGTACTGTCCGCGTGCACGCGAAGGGGGGTTCATTTTAGACCGGGGGTATGAATTAGGCACAACACCGGCAGTGTAAGTAAACATCTACTCAGAATCCCATTGGTTTTGAAATGCTCTATTTTCAGAATAAGTTTTTCTCTTCACCACTGTGAGGCGCTGTTTCACAATAACTTTACAATAGGGTTAAATACATCAACAGAAGCTCAACTTGATTGACGCTGGAATGTTCCCAGGTGGTCTAGTGTTCCGTAGGGCAGCTGAAGCGCTGCATTGTGGGATCTGTAGTTTGTGTTTACCAGCGCTTCACATAATAATAGATCTATATAAAATCATCTCGCCGGATATAATTGTACATCGCCATGGATTTGTGGTTTGTAGTTCTACTGAGTTTGACACCCCTGATCTATGTGAAGACACTGATCATGTTAATGATTTCTCACTAATTATCAACAATGATTTAACAAGATAGGAAACAGCTACTTTTTTAGAAAAGGCCCCTGGGTGACTCATGTGGTCCTTGCGAGCAAACTGGTGTCCGCGGGCACCATGTTGGTGACCCCTACTGTAAAGTCTTTTAGAAAGGCCAAGGTGCCCATTCCTCTCACATTACCTAGGTTAAACAGTAGAAAACCCTGGAGGGTGTAAATTTAATCTCACTTCAGATTGTAGACACAAATTTGTTACTAATGAGCATTTTACTGGTCTCATTGGTGTCTTAGCAAGCTAAGTTGTTTATTACATTATTTGTGTGTAGAAAAGAATTTACAAACAGCTTCAAGTCCATTACTACAAACCCATTTCCAAAAAAGTTGGGACACTGTACAAATTGTAAATCAAAAAGGAGTGCAATAATTTACAAATCTCATAAACTTATATATTTATTCACAATAGAATATATATAACATATCAAATGTTGAAAGTGAGACATTTTTAAATGTCATACCAATTATTGGCTCATTTTGGATTTCATGAGGGTTACACATTCCAAAAAAGTTGGGACAGGTACCAATAAGCGGCCGGAAAAGTTAAATGTGCATATAAGGAACAGCTGGAGGACCAATTTGCAACTTATTATATGCCCGTGATCTTCGGGCCCTTAGACGGCACTGCATCACATACAGGAATGCTACTGTAATGGAAATCACAACATGGGCTCAGGAATACTTCCAGAAAACATTATCTGTGAACACATTCCCCCCTGCCACTCTAAAGGTCAAAAAAGAAGCCATAACTAAACATGATCCAGAAGCGCAGGTGTTTTCTTTGTGCCAAGGCTCATTTACAATGGACTGTGGCAAAGTGGAAAACTGTTCTGTGGTCAGACGAATCAAAATTTGAAGTTTTTTTTGGAAAACTGGGACGCCATGTCATCCGGACTAAAGAGGATGAGGACAACCCAAGTTGTTATTAGCGCTCAATTCAGAAGCCTGCATCTCTGATGGTATGGGGTTGCATGAGTGCATGTAACATGGGCAGCTTACACATCTGGAAAGGCATCATCAATGCTGAAAGGTATATCCAAGTTCTAGAACAACATCTGCTCCCATCCAGACGCCGTCTCTTTCAGGGAAGACCTTGCATTTTCCAACATGACAATGCCAGACTAAATACTGCATCAATTACAACAACATGGCTGCGTAGAAGAAGATCCGGGTACTGAAATGGCCAGCATGCAGTCCAAATCTTTCATCCATAGAAAACATTTGCTGCATCATAAAGAGGAAGATGCGACAAAGAAGACCTAAGACAGTTGAAGCCAGTATTAGACAAGAATGGAACAACATTACTTTTCCTAAACTTGAGCAACTTGTCTCTTCAGTCCCCAAATGTTTGCAGACTCTTATAAAAGAAGAGGGGATGCCACACAGTGGTAAACATGACCTTGTCCCAACTTTTTTGAGAAGTGTTGATGCCATGAAATTTAAAATCAACTTATTTTTCCCTTAAAATTATACATTTTCTCAGTTTAAACATTTGATATGTCATCTATCTTGTATTCTGAATAAAATATTGTAATTTAAAACTTTCACATCATTGCATTCTGTTTTTTTATTCACAATTTGGACAGTGTCCCAACTTTTTGGAATCGAGTTTGTATGATTTTTATGAGCAGACGATGAATAAATGTTCTGGTATGAGCACAGGACAGTGTTTATGATTACAGCAGCAGCACCGGTTCAAATCTACAACATTCAGGTGAGATTGTCCACCAGAGCAATAGTGTGGGTTTGTATTAGTGTCAAACAGTCCACAAATCTTATATAACAAATATATAGAACATTACAACAACATTAATATCACATAAATAAATGCAGTAACAGGAAACAGACACATTAATACTTTATTTTGCTTAGAATTATAAATAGGTAGTCTGTAAAGCATAGTTGGGAAAGTATTCTTTATTTATATAACATTGTTAAAGATGACATATAGATGATGTTATATAATTATTATTAAGTTTTTTATGTTTTTTTACAAGTTTACAATTGGCCATAAAATATTTTGTATAATATACATTTATAGACTATAAGAAAACTCTCTGGACTTTTCGATACTATATATATATATATATATTGGCCATACCTGGCTAATTCTTATGTATAATAATTTATTATATTCCTCATTATAAATGTAAAGACCATAAGAGTTAACTCTCGGATTTTCAATACAATATCACTGGAAATTTTTATATATATATAAAATAATTGTATTATTGTTTTCATGATTGTTCACTCAACCTCTGCCTGAACCTAATGAATAATGGACAAAAGACCCAATTAAAGGTACATGGTGTTTTTTTTTACTTTCCGTCGCCACACTTCAAACGCCCTTAAAGGGGACGTCACGGCGCCAAAGCGCCATATTAGGACCCTTTGTGCTCCGGATTGTTTACCGTCATCCCTCTCCGGCTCGACTCGTGTGCCCCTGAACCCGGGCTTCGAAGTGTATATTTCTCGTCCTTGCGGCAAAACCTTGCCGAGCGTGTCGTGAACGTTACCCGGTCAACGGCGGAACACGCCACGAGTCGCCTTTTATTTCTCATCAGGCGGCCGCCAAGGGCGCCCGTTGTGCGCGCAATGCATTGTGGGAGCGTCGCCTTTTCTTCTATCGGGAGGCGCCACTAAAGCGAAACCGGTAAGCAGTAAACGTAGCTGCACAATTAAAGGGGAAATGAGGTACAAATAAAACCGCGGCACACCGCTCAAAGTGTCGTGGGAGCTCGTTTAGGCGTCCCCGAACGCGCCGGAGTGCACGGGAATGGCGCAGAGCGCGCGGGACTGTCGCTGGCGTGCGTTATTTTGACTTCGACGCACCTCCAATGGCGTGGGGGGCCTTAAGGGTTAATTTTTTTTTCCGCCGCCGACATTTTATAAACAGTTGCAGCTTCTGGGTCGTGCACGAGACCTATAAAAAAGTTTGATTAGGCACGGACAGAGGGAGTTTTTAATTAACGCACACGTGTAGCGACACACACACACACACACACACACACACACACACACAATCAATCTAATGCATCTTCATTTCACTCCTTCAGTAGAAACACGAGTAAACTGCAGAGCTCAGATCAACACTTTTAGCGCGCGCGAGCGAGTGTGTGTTTATGCGTGCATGCATATAAATCAGAAAGAGAAACACTGTAAATATATGCGCATTTGTAAACTTTACGTAAGTGCCAGGAGCATTGAGAATGTGTGTGTGTGTGTGTTTCTAAGGGCGCTGAAACAGGTGTGTTTGTGTGTGCCTGTGCGCGCGCGTTTTTAAAGGGGAGTAGACTAGAGGCTGGACTTCACTGGTCTCGTTCTCGTCTTTCTTCTGACTTGTGTGTGTGTGAGAGAGCGCGCGCGCGTGCGTGTGCAAGCCGCACATCTGTAATCACCAAAAAGGTCAAGGATGCATCTTTATAATCCACTTCATCTCTTCTATCCTGCCAAAGCTTTTATTTTAAATAAGATATTCACGAGACTCCTTGTGGAGGAACATGTGGTGCTGAGGATGAAAACACGCACACAAAGATGCCAAAAAGGTTCATCACACAATTTATATCACGACTTTGATATAAACTAAGGAAAGCACTATTTAAAATTAGTTTTTTATTACACAAATGTAAATTCCTGTATTTAGTTTGGGACAGAGCATGTAGGACATTATGGAGACAATGTAAGGGAGGCGAGATTGAGATGGTTTGGACATGTCCAGAGGAGGAACATGGGGTATATCGGTAGGAGAATGCTAAAGATGGAGCAACCAGGAAGGAGGAAAAGAGGAAGACCAAGCAGGAGGTTTATGGATGTGGAGAGGAAAGACATGCATGTAGTTGAGTTAAAAGAGGCAGATGTAGAGGACAGAGGGGTATGGAGAAGGATGATCCGCTGTGGTGACCCCTAATGGGAGAAGCCGAAAGAAGTAGTGGTTTGGGATTTCAGTCCTACCTGCCTGAACACTCAGTAACTCCAAAGCTTTTGTCCCTGTCACCTGTTTTGATATTTTTACAACTTTATCATGGAGAACAAAAAAAAAGAAATCTGAAATTAAATGACTTTAACACTTTACTCATCCAGAATGAATATGCTAATTATTTATGTAAATTAGGATGCAAACATCCACTGTACACTGAGGTGGGTGTGGCTTAAAACTAAAGTTTTTTTTTAAATAACTTATTATTCATCTTTTCGTTTATGCATTTGTTTGGTCTTAAATACGTACGCTAATTGAAACTACCATACATTCATATTTCTAAATGCTTTAAAAAAAGTTGAACAGTATCAGGAAAGTATTTGAAAAAAAATCAATAATTATTATATTTTGCATATTTTAATATAAATATCTGGGCAGCTGTAGGAAAGCAATCAATGATGACGTGTTGTGGTTTGTCATAACAGTGCTTTCTGAAGTGTGCTGTGTTTCACGTATCCTACAGTGATTATATACTTTCATTACTTTTTTTTTTTTCTTCAGGAAATCCCTGATATGACCTTTCTGTTGTGAAACCGTTGTCTTGATTCCCGATCGGTGTAAAGTCACAGCTTTGCCTGTGTTAATTGTACGTGAAGGACAGAATGGTGAGTTGTGTTTTTTGTTCTGTTCTCTCATCCCCTTCTTCTTCTCTCTGTTTCCAGCTGCTGTTCAGTAAGGTGTTGTGTAGACGGGTGTGGGCTCCGGTAAATCTCTCCACCATGTCAGTGCGGGAGGCTTTTAACCCAGAGAGTTACGAATTGGACAAGAACTTCAGATTAACACGCTTCACAGAGCTTAAAGGCACCGGCTGCAAAGTTCCTCAGGATGTACTTCAAAAACTTCTGGAGTCTTTGCAGGAGAACCATTATCAGGAGGATGAGCAGTTCCTCGGGGCCGTTATGCCCAGACTGGGTTTGTAACTGTACACATTACTTTTCTGAAGTCTTGGTAGAGTATTAATTCATTAAATCATAGAGTATGTATTAATAAGGTTATTAGTTGTGTATTGCTTGTCTTGGACTGAATCTTATACTATTTCAAAATGATTGTGTTCCATGAGCATTTGAACTGATGCGGTTTTGACAAATTGTGATGTGATACAGGCATCGGCATGGACACCTGTGTGATTCCTCTGAGACATGGCGGCCTTTCACTAGTACAGACCACAGACTACATCTACCCTATAGTGGACGACCCGTACATGATGGTAGCGTTTTTGTACTCTTAAAAAAAGCTCCTTTAATGATGATTTGTAAAATGGTTGACACAATAATGTGTGCAATATAAAGGAATAAATGTTATGTTGGAGAAACAATCTGTTTGAATGTAAATGACAGAAGTAATATACACTGTGTAATGTCGTCCCCCGCAGGGCAGAATTGCATGTGCTAACGTCTTGAGTGACCTGTACGCCATGGGGGTTACTGAGTGTGATAACATGTTGATGTTGTTGGGCGTTAGTAACAAACTCTCAGAAAAGGTAAGACGTGGAAACATTCAAGAACGTTAAAAACGATTCCCACGAGTGATTTTACGCTGATGAAATTTCCGACGTGCCTTTGTGAAGGAGAGGGACAAGGTGATGCCGCTTATCATCCAAGGTTTTAAGGATGCAGCAGAGGAGGCAGGCACCTCGGTGACCGGCGGTCAGACAGTTGTGAACCCCTGGATTGTACTTGGAGGCGTGGCCACAACAGTGTGCCAACCGAACGAGTTCATCATGTAAGCTTCTCTCTATCTGCTTCCCTTTCTTTTCCATTTCAGTGCTTCAGCTGGTGTCATTATACGATCCATGCATTGGTATCTCATGTGTCTCTTTTTGTGTTAAAGGCCAGACAATGCAGTGCCAGGTGACGTGTTGGTTCTTACCAAACCTCTCGGCACTCAAGTAGCAGTCGCAGTGCACCAGTGGCTGGACATCGTGAGTGTTTATCATCTTTATCCTCATATGCAATGGAAACTCATGCAAACTCATATGAAATTGTACTCTATACATTTTGGTGTCAGCTGGTTTTAATGTTTATAACATGATGAGAATAGCGTCTGAAGTTTATTATATTGTAAATAATAGTGATCTAGGGCATTTATAAAGTACAACGATGATTAACTTTCAAATATGTGGTGGTTTGTTGTGTGTTCCAGCCAGAGAAATGGAACAAGATCAAGCTAGTAGTTACACAAGAGGATGTGGAGCTAGCCTATCAGGAGGCCATGTTAAACATGGCCAGGCTTAACAGAACAGGTCAGTACAGGACACTTACAAATCACAGCATTCACACACCAAGTGAAACACACTCGTGCTGACTCTCCATTCCGTCTCCAGCGGCAGGTCTGATGCACACGTTCAACGCACACGCGGCCACAGACATCACGGGCTTCGGCATTTTGGGTCATGCCCAGAACCTCGCCAGACAGCAGCGCACCGAAGTCTCCTTCGTCATCCATAACCTACCCGTCCTCGCCAAGATGGCTGCCGTCAGCAAAGCCTGCGGGAACATGTTCGGCCTAATGCACGGCACCTGCCCGGAGACCTCAGGTCAGAGATCTTTTAGCTTTATTTTGAAATAAAATTGTTTTATTCACCAATATGGCGTTCGTGGGCGTGACCAACACATCACCACCAACACCTACTTGCATATGTGGGGTGCAGATAATATCTGTGAAATTTAAACACGTTTAGTGCATTAAAATTTTTTTATAAAAAATATTTTTTTTTTATTTAAACCATATTACAAACCAAATGCAAACGGATATAAAAAAATATTAAAATATAAAAATCAATTTCCAAAAAGTACATTCTGCAGTGTCTTCTGTGTTACCTGTCCAGAGCGGTCTAGACTTTAGCAGGTGGTGCGTCAGTAATAATGGTCCGTGTGGGAAACACAATGTTTTGTGTGTAGTTAAATGGACGAATCGAAGCATTGATGCAAATAATTTGCCTCGATTATTATTCTTTTGTATTCAAATTACTTGAGTTAATTGAGAAATCGTTTCAGGCCTACTTGCATTATATTTGTATTAGAAATTTGTTGTTAAAATTAATACACTTTCCCTTATAGAATAAATAAATAAATAAATAAACCACAAAGCCTTGATTTAATTCCGCTTTTTTTAAACACACCGTTCAGTTTCTTTTTTGTCTGGGTTTTTCTCTCCTCCAGGAGGTCTGCTGATCTGTCTCCCGCGTGAGCAAGCCGCTCGCTTCTGCGCAGAGATCAAATCTCCAAAATACGGTGAGGGACACCAGGCCTGGATCATCGGCATCGTAGAGAAAGGCAACCGCACAGCCCGCATTATCGACAAACCCCGCATCATCGAGGTTGCACCCCAGGTGGCCACGCAGAACGTCAACACCACCCCAGGAACAACATCCTAAAGCTGACCCCCCACAACTCTTGAACATTTTAGCACGCTCTAGCACCACCACAGCGTAGAAACACACCAACTGCCCACCATGACCCTCCGGCAGATACTACATGGACACACTTAAGAGTTAAAAAAAAAGTAACAGGGAATTTTTTTTTGCATCAGTATGTTTTCTGTTACAAATTGTCACAGAAGCACCCAATTTTATGGCAGCTTCTACAGTGAATGAAGAGTATGGTGATAATCTGATACTGTGGTTCATTATGAATCTCTTCTACTCCTTTTCAATTGAAAATTATGCCCCAGTTCACCCATAATGGCCCACTGACAAGCGTACATTATAGCAATATATATTGTTTTGCTTTGGACGCTCCACGTGCCAGCAGTAGTTCAGACTGTAGCCAATATGTTGAGCGATAGACAAAGTGAGTATGTTTTTTTTTTTTTACTTTTGTATATTTCCCTGGACTAATCTAAATAAAGTGACCCATGCCTGTTTTTTTTAACGGGCTGAAAGAATCAGAAGTGATTAAACACTGTCCCCTATCTTTCAAGGTGTACCATGTCTGCCTATAATGGTGATGAATGTAAACAGTGTCGATGCAGTTTATATATTGTAAGACGTTCACTGTTTAGAACAGAATTCAGTCAATTCTTCTGTGATAGAGTTTTTATATTCCCCTATACAAAACCCTATTATTCCCCCTCTATGTCGTGCTCTCTTCCATTTATTTTTTTTTTGATTCACCAACAGTAACATATATCTTTATGCCCCTTGAATAAATCTGATCTTTTTTTTTTTTATTTCTTGGAAATGTGTGCCTCTGTTTGTTTGAGGAAGAAATAGCAGTACATGAATACATGACCAGTAGCACAGCATACAGAACCATTTTCAGAAAAAAACTTTATTACATTTATATTTATTTATGCTTTTTTTATTATCTGTGCAATCAAAGTGCTTTGAAGCGGGTAGTAATACATAGTAGGAAAATCTTTACATCTTGTACTTAAATACATCATCCATTAATTTATTTATTACAGTATGCATGAATCAAGTAGTGGATCATGATCCTATTTTGTCACCTGTTAAAGAAATCAGCATGCTTATTAACATACAAATATTTACAATTATACATGTCATAATCAGCATGTTACTCAGAGCTGCAAATGTTTCTTTCAAGCCTTATGCCAGCATCTATTTTTTCACAATATGTCAATTTTAGCCCTAGTTTATATATTTGTAAATATATTAAATAAAAGAAAAGAATTATATATGTAACACAGGTCCCAAGCCCAGATAAATGGTGAGGGTTGTGTTTGGAAGGGCATCCAGCATATCAAAAATCAAATCAAAAAAGCGGATCTCAAATCAGAATTTCATACTGGATCGGTCAAATTCCCCAGTTACCAACGACCCCACGGGTATTGTTAGCCAACAGTACCGGTGAAAATTGGGCTACTTTTGGCCGAAGGAGAGGAAGAAAAGGAGGAGTGGAGGAGAGTGGAGGTTTGGGTTGGTACTTTAAATGTTGATACTATGATAAAGGAAGAGACTTGGCTCTTATGAATCTAAAGAGAAAGGTAGATATGATGTGTGTTCAGGAGACCAAGTGGAATGGGATTAAGGCCAGGAACATTGGAAGGGGGGTCTAAACTGTTTTATCATGGTGTGGATGGAAAAATAAATAGTGTAGGGGTGATTATGAAGGAAGAGTACAGTAAGAGTGTAGTGGAGGTAAAGAGAGTGTCTGATAGAGTGATGAACGTGAAGCTTTAAGTTGAATACACATTTTAATAGGATTTAGATGGTTTGGACATCCATGCAGAAGAGGGACATGGATAATATAGCGGTAGGAGAATGCTGAGGATGGAGCCAGTAGGGCCAAGGAGGTGGTTTATGGATGTGGTGAGGGAAGACATGAAGGTGGTTGGTTTGAAAAAGGCAGATGTAGAGGACAGAGGGGTATGGAGACGGCTGTGGCGACCACTAATGGGAGCAGCCGAAAGAAGAAGAAGAAAATAAATATATATTTAAATTTGGTTAATATAAATGTCACAATATTATTTATTACACTTAAATGTCTGTACAATATTTTTACATTTGGCTTTTTTCAGCAGGTTCATTCTGATTGCTTGAAGTGGTATTTTGGACCAGCTGTGTGTGTGTGTGTGTGTGTGTGTGTGTGTGTGCGCACACAGTCTCGGTGCCTTCACTTGGCCTTCTCCTTTTGGTTGAACAGCGTTCTTATGTCCAGCATGGCCTGCCTGATGTTCCGGCCAAAACGATGAGAGTCCTGTGGACAGAGTGACAGCCTGAATCAGACGTACAACCAGAATGTACAACATTCATACCTAGGAGAAACTTAGAGTCGGCAGTCCTCTCAGACACACAGAAAACATGAAAAGCTCTACACAGATATAAAAAAAAGCGCATGCTGAAGCTAAACGTACATAACAAACAAAACTAAACTGATGCATCAATTTAAAAAAGTGTATTGGATACAAGTCATTTTTAGCATTGGGTCTGTAAAACCAAATGTATTTATATATAATTATTAGTAGATGGACAATACTTTTATATTTCGTGACCAATATTTTATATATAGATTGATTTCTTCTCGCTAAACCGTTTCTCGAGCGCCTTCTCTCAGCACCGCTGCTGCTACGTGAATATGGCGCATCACAACACTAATGAGAACGAGGCGTGTCCTGAGACTTACATAGAATACAGGGGGTATAATTTTATTATAAGGGGAAAACGTGTTCTCACACAGATAGCAATAAATTAAAGTTTTGGCCTAAGGGTGATATTTGGTTTGTTGATAAAACTATTAGAACACTTGCAGCTTTCATTGAAAATATATGATCCAGGGTATTATTTTTGATTATTGTAGGCAGAGCATTGATTAGATGCATTACTAGGGCTCATAGAAGGTTCTTACAAGAATAATGTGTGTATGTGTGTGTGTGCTTTGTCTTACTGTTTCTGGACTGGAGAACTTGCTGGAAATGTGGAATGTGATGAGATTTTCCCCAACAATAATATAAGAAACTCCATACCCATCATCAGCAACCTACAAGCACACCATTTAGGCTATGTGAGCTTTAAATAACGTTGTGAAAGTGAAGACTGGAAAACACTGTACGCTGTGTTTGAATCATGTAGGAATATTAATGATGAATAAAACACTTACAGGGCCAAAGCCACCACCTGCTCCTACATATTTCGGGAACTTCAGGATATCAACAAGGTTGAGCTGTTGCTGTGGCGTCTGGCTGGTGGAGAGACGCCAAGGTTCTGAAAGAACCTATAGAACATACAATCACATTCAGCTCTTACTCTGTCCTCAGTTCAGCTTGATATGGCAATTAAATCCATTTAATTTATTTCACTGGTTTTACTTGATTGAGGAAAGGTGATTTTATGTCCAGTAATTTGGAGACGACGTAGAGGCAGAAAAGATGGCGGTCGATACCAGCTCCTGTCATGGCCAGACGGTACATGTTCTGGTGTTTTTCTGCTGCTGTTCGGAATAGCGCCAGACGTTGTTCATTCTGCTTAAGAAAAAGCACCAAGCACACAAATGTATGAAACTAGTATGTCTCCTAAAGTCATTCATTTGTTGACTAAAGCAGATTACATTAAATTATCAGATCCGGTCGAAAACCCACTGACACAAAAAAACAAATAAATAATAAATACTTGACAAATGGTATATCATAGGTTATATTTGAGGATCATATTTAATGGTTGATTGTGATTTGATTTTTCTCATGAGTGTAACAATACTGATGTACTGATCTATGGTTTTACCGTAGATGTCTTGTCCTCCATTGCTCGTACAAAGGCAGTGGATTCTATGGTGCAGGAGCGCACCGTCTCAGTCCGTCCCTCCCGGAACATGCGTGTCATTGAGGACTCGTACGTAAGACAGAACGCACCTTTATCCTACTCCAAAGGCAAAACAGAAAAACCAATGAGACACAAGTCACCTGAATACTGCAAATACTAAAGTAGTGTATGTGTTTTTAGGTTGTACCCTGTAGTGAGCAAGCTGTAGTGCTAGTTGGATGAAAGCATCAGGACTTGTTCTGCATTTCTTAATCAGGCCTTTTCCAAACTCCTCGAATAGACAGGCACAGAAATCCACATCATCAGAGAGCTCCTTGGCTACTGAATACGATGCCTCAATAATCTCCTGACACTGACAGGGTGACAGTCAAAGCACTAAGTTACAACCTACAGCAAAGCAAACTTGAATTGTTATTTGCTTCATTCAAAGTTTTTTTTGTATAGTTTTTCCCATTCATTAATTCATCCATCCATCCATACATACATAAATCCATTTATACCTCTTTTTGAATGTCCCAATGCAGCCTGGTTGGTGGAGCTAACTCTTTGTTAATGTCTCCTCTGCAGTGTCCCTCTTCAGTGTAGCCCAAGCGGAGAAAGTCAGTAGCCAAAATATCCTACGCGTCCCACAAAACATGTCTATTAAATGTCTATTTGAACCCCTAATCAGGGGCACGAGAAATGTCCAGACCTAAACACCTAAATTATCATGCTATTGTTGCCAGCCAAGCAATCTAGTATGTACATATTTTCTAGCTAATGTAATGCTAAGTATAATGTCATGTCAAAAACACCATCTACTGCATGTCAAACATTTAGAATCTAAATGTTTAAAACACTAGCCTAATGAGTTTAGTGATAATGTTAATCTAAATTTTAGATTAACATTATCACTAAACTCATTAGGCTAGTGTGCATACCTATTCTGTAAAAATTGGTCAGGTTTGATAGCAACTTAGCTTACTAGCCCATAAAATAAAATACACAGCCCTGTTGGTGGTTATGAGATTGGTGGCTAATCTCTAAAAAACTGCTGACTAACTAGAATGTAGGAAAACACTGTGGCTAAATTGGGTTCAAATAATGTAAATTCACTAAAAATTGATTATAATTAATGCTATGCATTTTAGGCATATGAGCTGTACTTGGTAGTATGAAGGCAAAGAAATATTTATCTATTTATATGTTATGTTTTTGGTAGTTGAATGAAAAATATGTCATCAAAGTATAAAGTATTAAATATGCATACAAATGATCCCTGTATTTGCTAAATACAGTATATTGTGCATATTTTTCAAGCTAACATTTCCTAAAATTTTCGAAGGTTCCCAGAAAATGTCAACATTTCAGGCTATTCATGGTTCTTGGCTATTGCACTGTCCTACTTACCTCCCACATGTGTCCAACAATGGGAGCATCTGCCCATGAGTGCTCAGTATTCACCCCTATTTTACCATTTTTGTAGACAACAAGAGTGAAGGATTTATCGAACCACCTGGAAAAGAAGAGCAGTGAGGAGTCTTAGTGTACTGCACTTCTACAAGAGGTCATCCAATGTTATGTGTCTAAATATATCTTCCGTCTCGCTCAACGCAATACAGTACACTGACTGAAGGAGACCTTTCACCCACATGAATCATCTCGTGTGAAGCATAAAACACAAACAATAAATTGCACCCATACCTGTCATAGCACTTTCCATGTAGAAGGGACTTGGCATAGAGATCCATTGACCTTGGATTTTCAGCGTCATATCCATGTGCTTCATCATCCAGAGTGAGGAAAAAAGCAGCCGTTTCGATGGCATCCAGAGACGTCTTATTTACACCGCCACTGAAGTATTTGTGTCGTGCTTTGGCCCATGGGACTCTACAGGGATGTATTTTAAGAGTATGAAAAGACTAATATGGTAAAGCACTTTGGATTTTGGTATAGATTATGGTTGTATAATTAACAATGTATAAACATTTCAATTATATCAAAACAGATCATTGAGGTTGCAATGTGACTGGAAATAAGTGGGCATACATTTCTCATTCATATCAGATGCAAGAAAATGTATCATGACGCCTTAAATTTGAAACACTGTAGGAAAAGATACACAAATAAAACAAGTGAGTGTGCCAGAGAGTAATGTTTACCTATTCCCAGCAGTGAGCGAGGCCAGTTTGAGTTCTCCAGCGTGAGGCTCCGTGGTGTCATTCAGAATACGCTGAAACTGCTGCTCCAACTCGGCAGGCAAGAGATGACGACCACCATAGTACATCCACACTTTAAAGAAGCGTCCTCTGTGATACACAACCAGGTGCTTCCTGTTCCTCTGGTGCTGAATACAGTCTGAGGAGACAATATTAAAGGATCATTGTAGGGTTTCGTGTCTGTACAATCACAGATATGAAGACATTTAACCAAACATGAGGAACAATCTGAAAGACCAAACACCAAAACCAGGATTTGGTTCTGCCTCATGCCCAGTATTCCTACAAACCACACAAAAATTAATGTTTTACTAAATATGAATTAATGTTTAAAACTTTATAAGCATAATATGTCCAACAACAAAGTAGTAAATCCCTCACATCAGGAATCAGATGTAAAGTTTTACCAGACAACAATTATAATGCTGATCCCAAAGAATAATAGACGCTAGAAAATTTTTACTTTTTGTCATCATAAATGGCTCATTATTAAAAAGTAATGCCATCAATAATAACCCATAGATTGTTTATATGGTAGGGACTTTTCCCACTATTCAGTAGTTCTGATGAAGCTTTTTAGAAAAGCTTCATTAGATATAGCTTTGGTATATAGTTATGGTATGTTTTCATCGTTATTTTTTTTTTATTGCTATTATTTTACTTATTTTTTTTTATAATCAATATATCCATAGTAAGTGATTATCATGTAAAAATGTGTGAAAGCATTAGCCTATTTACCAGGTGCAATAATTTCATGTTTGGAGGTCAAGAACAGGCCAAGGACTGGACTAAGGTTGAGTCACAAATTTACTTTTGATATTGAATAAAATAATAAAGATGGGTGGGAATTGCCACCATTATATCACAAAAATTACAGTAAAGTACAGAGAAGTTTAAAGATAACGTTGGCAGATGAGGTAAACGTTTACAAATAAAAAAAAAGAGGATGTTACCTAACCTGTAGGAAAGAGTGTGTTTACTATGATTTTGGGCACTTTGATTTTTACAGAAATAAAGCCCAATTCTTTGACATGACAAGCCTGGATTCTACACTTAGTCTATTCTTTTTGATTGGTATTACTAAATCTGTTCATTTTGATTTCAATTAGCGATGACAGTACCTGACCAAAATATTTGCTTTAACAGCTCATTACCTGTTTCAATGCCAGGGATTCGAGTGGTGTTAAACATTCTCTCATACTGATAGGAACACATGGGCACCACCCCTAGAGCTCTCATCTGCCAGGACAAAACAGAGTCAGATACAAATATAGCCATAATTAATTCATTAATACGTATCTACTGGGTGACGTGTCAGCCAAATGAATTTTATGTATGTGTACCGGAGCATGTTCTCCTCGCTCTAGTTTGCGCCGATATTGCAGGATGGCATGGACCACGTTTCCTGCTCGTGCTGACTGCCTGTGAGTGGGAATCATGTACAGCAGATCCTAAAACACACAGAGGTGAGCTGTTAAAATGCATAGCTGTAAAAAAAAAATCACTGCAAGGCTTTTGAATCATGTTTTTGTCTTCTTCTCACCATGGTGTAGAAGTTACTGTTCACCATGATTGGTCCCCGGCCCCTCAGGTAGATGTACTCCTCCCACCAGTCACTCACCTTGATAGAAAACACAGCATAGAGTCATTAATTAAATTTAAGCTTGTAATGTTTAAATGTTTTTCAAGTTTTATAATAATCTTTAAAAAAAAACATTTCAGTATATTTTCTTTTTTACCCAGAATATACAGACATGCAACAACTGCAGTTTTAATCAAAAAGTCAACTTTTATGTACTTACATAATTGTTGGCCCACCAGGACTTTATCTTTAGATATTTTTGTAGTTTGAGGGCTTGGTCCTTTTTAAAGTCGTTGGCCACAATTTCCATCTGTTTATATCTGTCATCGTCCAGTAGGGGGCGGACTGACTCAAGATACTAAAAGATAGGAAGGGTAGTGTAGAATCTTTGCAAATGCATTGTTTATATAAAATACAAAAATGTTGTCTGCAATGCCTAAGTGATCCAAGAGCAGCTTCTCACCCTCTGGATGGTGTCATCAATGCTGGGAACGGGCAGCCTAGGCAAAGAGCCCTGGAAACTGTAGAGTAACGGCCGGCGACCAGAAAACAGCTTTAACAGGCTCTAAAGCACAAAACATACCTTATATCAAAGACGTTTTAACACAAATCTACTTCAAACAATGAAACAAAAGATGCCAGGGATTAATCTCCCTTTAAAAATGTTTACTTATTATTATGTGTGCATGTGTATTTACTATCCAAAGTTTGGTAGACATGCTCAATTTGCCATGTGGCTCAAAGATCCAGCCATGGTAGGAGAGCAGAAGTTTCAGGGTGTATCGCAGCAGCATAATCAGAGAGAACCACAGTCCTGTGGCAAACAGGATTGCGCTCAACACCGTCTGAGTTTGAGCTGTGAGACGATCACTACAGAGAAACAAACACCATTAACATATTTAGATGTATTTAAATAAGTATGTCTGAGTGTAACTTTAATCTTAACTTTATAAATGTCTCTAATTATTATGATTGACAAGATTTGAGAATTTTAAGTGGTCTATAGGCCTAATGTTAATCTTTATATAAGTATCCAGTGGTCACATGTATATATGTTAACGCAGATTTATGCATATTTTTTAAAAGTTTTTAGCATGTGGCAAGTGTTTGCTGAACAAACAAAAATAATGTATTACTGATATAAATTCATTAGATATTATATAACTATAACTATAACTATATATATATATATATATACAGTTATATAACTGTAATGTACAGACCTTGCAGGTAAAACCTTTTTGATGCTGTTAATCATCCCCATGGATGGATCCAGTCTGGCATACATGGAACTCATTATCGCAATCACCACAAATAACCAGCTTGAGGGACTGGCTGGATAGACCCCCATTCGGATGCCATTCTGTTCACACATGCACAAAAATATAGTCATAATGATATGATTGTGGATGCAGCCAGGCACCAATGTTTCGCATTACATCAAAATAATAGCAATTCATAAAAAAAAGGAAGAGAGAACGTTTATAACAGGATACACCATGATACCACCATGAGTGTGGTCATGGACAGTCCTCTATAAGTTCACTCACTCGGAACAGAATTGCACGTTTTCTCCATGACGTCACTCCAGCCAGGTAGATATGTTTGAGCGCCTCGCGGCTGAGACGCAGGTCAATACCCTCTGGTGTGACGGTGAACTGGAACGCCACCGCCTGGTGCGCCTCTGCCATGGCACGTGCTGAATAAATGGGACGGCTATTAACTCACAAGTAAAGTCACAAGTAAATCACGACATGATTATTAGTTACAGCCTAGCTCATGGTGTCAAGGCCACATTGGAATTCTAGGGGACAAAAGCTGTCTTACATACTGCCAGCAACCACACTTTATTCACTATATAGTGCATTTATCATTGTATAAATCATGTTTGAATGTGAAATGTGGACTATCAAATGCACTTGCTTGTGAAATAAAAAAATATACAGTAAGATTTTTTTTAACATATATTTATTTGCAGATGTCATTTTAGTTCCCAATGAACATACAACCAGCTGATCAGCAGTTTTTGTGTCTGATATTAAAAAATAAAAATGAACTCCATTCATAATCACATCTCTTGTCATAATAAGCCAAATTCAAGGTCACCTTGGCCTTCTCAGCTTTATATGCATTCCACCTCACAGGGCAGCATGTTAAATACTCAGTTGTATCATGCTGGAACATTTAGCATTTAGCAAATTCCGTTTTTAATGGGTAATAATAGTATTTTCCTTATCTTTTTACTTATGCATACTTTAAGAAACTTAAACATTTAGGCTGTGAACAGTGAACAGTATAGGGTATTTAACCACCAATCGTGTTTTGGGGGAAAATGAGAAAAAACCTAATTACAGAATATTGTAATTTTTAAAATCTATAAATTAAAATCAGGTATCTTTGAATATGACAAATGAGTTAGAACTAAAAAAAAAATGAAAACTATATTGAATTATTGGATGTCTAGTCGAGTCCAGGATCATATAATATTTAGTATGAAGCTTGATCACTTTTTCCTAAACATTATAATATCTGCAATGAGTTGAACGAAAAGTCAACAAATCTGGGATTAATAGGGATATTTTTCTGCAGCCAGGTATGTTGCCACCGCAGCTTACGCTTTCTGTGATAGGGGAAATCGTGAGCACTTTTTTTCCATGTCGTGTGACTCGAAGCAGTCAAACTGGGGCAAAGTTGAACAGTCAGAAATAGAGAAGCTGACGCACATGCCCAGTACAAACGACTGCTGGAGGAGACACAGATGAAGAGCTGTCTCACACTAAAATAGCTTTTACTTCTGATTATTCAGCATATTAGAGTACAAGAAATAAGAAACGACACATCTGTCTATTAAAGTGTGATTAATTATATTCTTTATAAAAACATGAGTCAGCAGAATTTAGACATTAGACACTAATAGTGTACTAAAAAAATGTAAATAAAAAAATCATTGAATATATATATATATATATATATATATATATATATATATGATATAATATAATATATTGGTAATACAATAAACAAATGGCCTGCATGCAACTTTAAATAACTGTCACCTTATTATAAAATAAAACAGACAGGAAATACATCCCTGACATTTGCGAAGCTTTATGCATAGTAATAAAGAATTATAAATAAACCCAGCAGTTTTACCTTTATTTAAAGCTGTGCACTGGTGAAGTGAATCACAATAGCTGAGGAGCTCAGTTTCCTTTGGCTTGTTAGGAGAACAGCTCTGTACCACAGGTTGACCCTGATGACCTTCAAAAAAATCTCCTCAGGGAGACTGTGGGAGAAAATTCAACTCCCACTTTTAGTCAAATTAGTTTCTTCTGTCTCTCATGTTCTCTGTGTCTACCTTCTGTTCCTTCAGTCACAATCTTCTTGCCCCTGCTCTCTCTGGATCACTGTATTTGCGTGTGTGTGTGTGTGTGTGTGTGTGTGTGTGTGTGTGTGTGTGTCTGAGACTGTGTTTGTAACCAGACACCTATGTGGCTCACACTTTGCTATGCTAGTGACTGCACAAAACAGTACTGCATATAATCATACTCATGCTTTAATTTCCCAGTGTTGTGTAGTGGTGTTTTCCCATCTGCTGTATACAAAATAAGGCTCGTCGGTGTATTAGGTAACATGCACAATCACTCAGGGCAAACATTTGAGGTTGGAAAATTTAATTATTTTTATTTACCATTAACTGCCAACTGTTATATGACCATCTGCAAGAAATATGTAATTCCAGTGAGTGTTCTAACAGCATCTCTAAATAAATAGACACATCCAAAACATACTACTGTATATGGAAAAAAGTATCGGGACACCTGACTTTTCCTACCATATGTGTTTTTTCTCCAAACCGTTACCGAGAAGCTGGAGGCACACAATTATATAAGGTGTCTTTGGATACGGTATAATTCGATTTTGCTTTCACTTTAACTTGGAAACCCAATCCTGTTCCAGCATGAATAACATGAGGATATTATTTACATGGTTTGGAGTGGAAGAGCGTGAGTGGCCTTCTATAGAGCTCTGAGCTCAACCCTACTGAACACATTTGAGATGATTTAGAATCCTGACTGCACCCCAGGCCTCCTCACTTCACCCACATCAGTACCTGACTTTACTAACACCCTTGTGGCTGATAAACACAAATGTCCACATGCACACTCTGAAATCTATCTTTCCAGAAGAGTGGAGAGAATTATAAGAGCAAATTGGGACTAAATGATGCTCAAAACGATGCTCAAAAAGTACATAACACACGTATGAACAGGTGTCTGTAAACGTTTGAAAATAGTGTATTAACAAAAGTACCAAATACACAGGCCCTGGAAGGGTATAGAGGCAGTCAAGCCAAGGACATTCGGGTTTTTGAACTAATTAACAAACTTCAAGGAGAGGAAACTGCATCTATTTTTAGACATCCTCCTCTGCTTTATTTATGAACCATCCTAGCTGTCCTCCTGAACCATCCTAGGACAGCCTGCTTCACTTCGTACCAGGGAACCACCACAACCAGAATCATCACTGACAGATGTATGGCCATCTTTGAAACGTTTGCACCATTCAAATGTCTTACTGGGGCTGAGCCTCTCATCACCATACACTGCTTGAAGTCTTTTGTAGCTATCTGGGGGTTTTACGACTTAATTCACAATAAACTTAATCACCACACGCTGTTCCATGCAACCACTAACACTGTTGTCTGCAATCTTGATTAACGTCTCTGGACTGGCCCGTGACATGTGCGCCGACTATCAGTAATAGGACACATTAGCCACATACTACTGCATGTAGTACCACTGCGCTAGCATCCATTTGTATAGCTATAAAATTAAAAGTGGTTTGACTTGAATGCTTCTCATTTAATGATTCAGAAAAAGAGATGGAAAAAGCTCTCATAGCAAGTACAGACAGGAAGCGAGGGAAGGGTGGACAGAGACAGAGAGTGGATGTTTAGCCGATAGATTGTGTCCTCCTGATGTCCTGACATGTAGACATCTTCATTGAACACTGTGCCCTGGCCAATTAAAGCCGTTTTCTCCATGCTTCTGATGAGACCCCATTTCCGGTTCTCCACACAAAATGATGTGACCACGGTTTCAACATTGTTTCCACCTATTACAATCAGCCTGTTGGTGGATCCCAGGAAGTGGAGGGTGGGCATATCTGCATCAGTGCGTGTGAGGGTAGGGAGCAACTCACTCCAGCAGTCTGAAGACGAGATAAAGTATTTAGGAGGACAAGATTTATCCATCATTTATACATTCATCAACATTTATTGTTCTATACTGGACAGAGACACTGGAGCAGGGACACCGAGTGTATAGACCTTGGATAGGACACTAGTTAGACACTAGTTCAGTGAATCTCACACACATTCTTTAATAGCTAGGAAGCATATGAAGAACATATACTCTGCACATATAGTTGGCTAAACTCAGGAATGAACCTATGACCTTCAAAAGAGCAGCAAATGTGGAAAATATTATTAATATTATGACTTTACATTAAAGATAATTTAGGTTTGCCATACCTTGAGTTGTATCATAACATAATATTAGTTTCTCTCCAGTTCTCTGAATGTTCCCCAGCACATAGAGGCTTGTTCCTAAGCTGGTGGTGAGAGGGGAATCATGAGAGAGGGAAAGAGTGAACTGAAAGTCAGAGAGAGGGAGTGAAGAGACAAAAGCCCATGAATCTGTCCAAGGGTCATATCGCTCCACTGCTGTATACACTCCTGTGCTGGAGTCAGGAGCCACCAGGGAGTCCAGATACCAGCCCCCTACAGCATAGATATGGCCCTCACACACCGCTGCACTGAAGTGGCGCCTGTGCTAAGAGAATCCACACACAGCTCATCTTCATTCAGAGGAAAATAAATGACTCTGGACACATTACAATGTATATGGGGTTCATATGTTTATATTTGTAGTGAGCATAATTGACACAATACCTTGATTAAAGGGGCTGTCGATACCCATTTATCTGTTAAAGGATTATATCGGAAGGAGGCCATCTTGAACTCATATCCACTCTTTTTGTGGTGCCGGAATCCACCAATGAGGTAGAGGTAGTTAAACAGTACTGCTGTGGTGAAGCACCACTTATCTGCACTGAATGGCAAATCTGACACAGCACTCCATTTCCCCTCATCCGCATCCAGCCTGAAAAGCTTTCTTGCAGACTCTGTTTCCTGATTGTTTCGTGAAATCAGATTCTCTTTCCTGAGGCAGCACAGCTGAGGTGAACCTTTCGACCTGATCTGAAGTATCTCCTGCTGTAGGTGGAGGTCCAAGTCCCTGCTCAAGTGAGGAAGCTCTAAAAGGTTTTTGCTCAGGTACATCAGCACGGTTTCACGAAGCTCAACACTGCCCAATTCCTCAGCCAGCTGTAGGTAATCCAGAAATGATTGCTCAGAGAGGATTTCAGACAGAGACGACAGCAGGTGATGAGTAAAACTAGGGACCAACAGATACGTGCTAATGCGCAAATGCTCCTCTAGAAGATTGTGGGGAATGCTGAATCTTTGTTGGAAGCAGAATTGTAGGAGGTTGTGAAACACTATAGAGGGCACGTGGGACAGGTCTACTAGATGCTCTGCACTTTCTCTCATGCAGGAGTTGTAGAGAGCCCTGAAGTACTCACTGCAGTCCGCCAGCCTCTCAATGTCAACCTGAGAGATACAATATGAAATGAACAGCCCTGAGCGAAGGATATACACTGATCAGGCACAACTTTATGGCAAACAAGTAGGCATAACAATATGACCACCTGCCTAATATTATGTTGGACCCTCTTTTGCTGCTAAAAAAGTCCTGACCCACAAGACATTAACTTCTTCAGCAATTTGAGCTACAGGAGCTTGTTTGTTGGATCGGACCAGCGCACTCTCCATGTGCATCAATGAGCCTCGGATGCCAATGACCCTGTCACCAGTTCACCACGGTTCTTTCCGTGGACCACTTTTACTAAATACTGATTATAATGTTATAATGTCATAATATTATGCCTGTTGTGTACATTATGTAGGCCATGACAATGCAAAGAAAGCGAGTTTATAAAAATAAAATCTGACCAGCATACTATAGATTTGTATATGATCAATCACAATCCTTATGATGCAGAACATATTTAAAAGAAAGCAGTGTTGTTTTTATTCACCAGACGGCTGTAACATTGTCAGAGATTCATAATTGTGAACTCCCAATGATATTTTTTCACTGCATAGCTCAAGAGACCTGCATAGAATTTTCAAAAATTTCAGAAATTTCAAAGAAGGACAAACTGAAGCCGTAAGTGTGTTAAAATGAAGAGTGTTAGATAAGGTTTAAATAGGCCATTATGCTTGAACTCATATCGTCTATATATAACAAAAGAGAGAGGTAGAGATTATTGACAGAAAGTGGTCATTTCAAAAGAAATTGAAAGTATATTTGTGTGGAGACTCACATAAAAAAGGTACATGCTGGTCTGGATGGTAAACATGGGTCCATTTCCATGGTAACAATATGTCCTAGCTTCCGGGTTCCTTTTCCACAAGTCTGTTTGGTTGTCATCAGGTGGACTCCTTATTTTATCAACATTAAAATGAGTCAATGCTGTAACTCTGTTCTGACCTTTCATAATCCATGTTAAATCACTCTTGAACCCAAAACGTCTTTGAATATAGTGAAAACTGCACTTTATCCACGAGAACAGACTGAGAAATAGTGTTGAAAGAGTCTCCCACAGAGTATGCATTTTTTACTTTTAACTTTTCTAGTGCATTTAATGAACAAAAAGTTCCCGTTTAAGTAATATCTTGGCAGGCTCTGATGAAGATTAAACGCCACTGTCACAATAAAGCCAGTCTGCCTTACTCAGTCCCATGTTTGGAGGTCAGTCGATCCTCTGGTCTCTCCTGTAAACTAGGCCTGTTTGTTTTGAAGGTTTCTTTTCATTATTCAGCTCAGTCTGAGTTGCACAGTGTGTTTAATAAGCTGAAGCAGGAGGAGCAGAGCTATTTTAGGAAGCTCACTGCCCATAGCATTGGATTGAAACAGGACTAGACACAGCCATATTGGAGCACAGTTCTCAAGACTGAAAAAACCCACAGAAAAATAAAAGAAATATTTTTCCCACTATTTTTATAAAGCCTTTTGCTTTCGTTAAAAACCTGAAAATACTTTCCAATCTTTCTTGGGCCTTTTTGAATTAAAGCTTAAAACATACTTTATTGCAAAAATGTTTGCAGACACCTGGTCATAAGTATAGTATAGGCTTTTTGAGTATTGCATTTCACATTTAGTCCCAATTTGCTCTCATCATTCCCGTAACCCTAACCCACTATTTTGGGAAGATGATCTACTAGATTTTATAATGTGCTTGTGGACATTTGTGTTTATCAGAGACAAGTGTGTTAGTAAAATCAGGTAGTGATGTTGGTGAAATGAGGAGGCCTGGAGTGCAGTCAGTGTTTCAATTTGTCCCAAAGTTGTTCAGTAGGGTTGAGATCAGAGCTTTATAGCAGGCCACTCAAGATCTTCCACTCCAAACCATTTAAACTAGATCTTCAAGGAGCTTGCTTTATGCACAGGGGCATTGCCATGCTGGAACAGGTTCAAGTGAACGTAAAATTGTATTATCACAACCAAATACATCTTGTGGTAACAGTTTTGAGAACTACTTATGACAGGAAAGGTCAGGTGTTCCAATAATGTTGTCCATATAGTGTACCTCTATCCTGCAGTCTTGTGAAAAGTGTGCATGTGCTAACAGTATTGTCTGAAGCATTGGACTTAATGCAGCAATGTGTTATAACATGTGCTTTAAACATGTGAATATAAAGGACCTGCATAATATACTAGTGGTGACATTAAATTGCATTTTAAGCAGCTCCTTAGCTTAGATTTTTTAGTTTATAATATATTTTAATAGAATGAAAAGCAGGAATGAAGCTGATGATAAACTGTTGGTTTGAAAAACATATATAAATAAATAAAGTATGAATGACATTTACACAAAAAGTTAGTTTTCAAATAGTTTTATTTTGTAGTTAGAGCTTTAGTGGCTGCATTATCCTAATAAAGCAAAACTGCAAATTCACAGAACACAAGTGTATTACAGACCAAAAGAAGCATTTTTCAAGGAATTTTACCAAAAATACATAAGAATAAATGAAAATGGACCCAGTTCTATACTGTAAAGTCCTTGAAGACCAACATAAATGAGATAAATCAAAGAAATCATTAGACCTAATGATGGAAAGTAAAGAAAGGGACACACTAAGAGTATGAGTATGGCCTAACATGCGATATGGAGTATTACAGTATTCTTTGTTTTATTCATTTAATGCATATTAGCCAAACTGCATCCTCTTCAAATGGAAACCTCTTAAACAGTCAAAAAACGGAAATAATGGACAGTCAACATTCTGGGAATTACATATATGTTTGTTTGATCCAGTATTGATCTGCTTTGAATGACTGAGAGGTCAATAAATAATCAAACAAACACTGCACATTAAAAAAACAAAAAACACATTAATAAAAAGCTACAAACACTACAAGAATTTGACAAAGATCTTAGTAAGTTACAACAAAGCATGCAGTTCAGTCCTAAGTAGAATGCAAGCAGACAGGACAGAAGACAAAAAAAAAAAGAAACTTCCAATAAAAGATAACACTTCAGTTTGAGTTACTTTTAGTAAAGTATTGTGGTGTAAACACTGACCTGCAGATCTGAGTGCAGGACCTTTACATGCTCCTTCACAACCACAATTAGAAACAGTTACAACTTCTGTAGGAACCACAGCAGTTTTCAGTGCAAGTTAATCGTTAATGCAGCAATAATCCACTAAACCCTGACAAATTCAGGAGTTTTCTTTTTTTTTTGTCTCTTTTTAGTTAATTCTACCAGTTGCATAAGTACTTCCTGCAAATTTCTGATGAAAGCTTCAACCATTTCAGTCACTTAAAGCAAATTTACATGATTTTGTTTTTATCTACTGGACAAAGCAAAATGAACTACTACATGTAATTGTAGTAGACAGAAAAACCAACAGAATTATACGAATGTGTGCCTGGTCCTTACATTATTACTGACAACACATCAATTCGCAAACACATGATTTGGGCTTCTTAATACTCGATCAGAAAGAGACTAGCCGAAAAAAATAAAAATATATCCATAATGACACATGGTTCAGGTACGTGCTGGGCTGTGCAGTTCTCCACGAACAACTTCCTCACAAACACAGACTCACAGTTAACTTTTAAGATTCAAAAGGTTCATCAGTGTTTTTGGAAAAAAAAAAAAAAAAAATTAATGTACTGTACACACAAAAGTTTGGGTTAGATTGGCAGCTGTTGCTATGGAGATTGTGGAGATTGGTGTTCCAAAGCAAGATAATTAACATTAAAGCAGATAATGTTGAGGAAATTATGAAGTAAAATAAAACCAACCCCTATTTCACAGCAAGTTATTTTCAGTATTAGTTAAAAAAAAAAAATGATTAAAAGGTGAGCTCATAAGTTCTGATCCCATCCAGGAACCTTCTCCAAACGCTGTTTAGGCGAAAAGTTTTTTCTGCTTGAAGTATGAATCAAACCTGTGCAGGGCGTAATCCTGAAGCCGGGGAAAAAAAAGGAGACAGATACAGTGAGATTTACAACATGACGTATTTTATACATATATTTAATGTTCCACATTTATATATGGAAAACATCAGGCTAATTATTTCTAGAAAAGCTACAGAAAGCACACGTCCCTTAACCACTCCTTCTAAACATTGCACCATTGAGTCCTTAAATCACACGGAACATCATTCAGAACAACACAATAAATCACCAGATCACAGCGTACGACACTGGAAGAAATTTCCAGAACTCGCTGCACCGTGCTTCTCCAAAGACCTGACCACCAGGGCTACAGCACGTTCATCTTCACATTCAGCTCCTGCTAAATGTTACAGGATGAACACACCGGTATGGACATTAATCTTCCACACGGTGGAGATATATATAATATATTAATTTGTTTATATCATTTATTTTGATTTCTATTGCCTTATAGTGATGTTCAATGACATCAAAGCAACTTCACTATCGAGTTTAGAATGACACAAAGTTTAGAGTTTGTGGGATAAGAACCAGGGGTCAGGATTTAATATTCGGTTATTGAAAATAATAATAATTTTTTTGTAATTTTTGTTCCTGATTCTCAAAGATGAGCATTTTTCTTATAAAAAAAAAAAAAAAAGAGAAAGAAATTAACTTGTATGATTTCATTATTAATATAATAAATATATATATATATATAAAAATAAATATTATTGAATAATTTTGAATAATCACCATGGCCAAAATGTCTGAACTGAAGAACATATTGTAAATAAATGTAGAACTAGAATTTTTGCTTTTTAAATAAAGAATTGCAAATGACCCACCATGTATCCAAACTCAATCTTGGAAATCCTGGCTTGAATAATGGACCACAGACCCCAGAAAAAATGAGAAGCAAGGGCAAACCTGCATATGGGGACATAAATAAGAGTAAGAGATGATTAGTTATTTTAATGGGATTATTAAATAAATATCAATGATCTTTAAGAAGATGATCGAGTGCATGAGAATACAGAGCAGCAGCTTTACTTTACTTAAAGAGCCAAATCATACCTGTTTGCTTCGATGATCATCTGTTCCATCTTGGCTTGGTTGTCTTGTGCAGTGCCTTCGTTCTCCAACAAATAGTTTCTGAAGAAGTGCAGCTGAAAAGTAAAGCGGAAGGGGTGTGGTGAGAGGAGTAGCGTGTAATAATAAAAATACGTGATAAAAATAATCGATTCCAAAGTGCATCACTTTAAAAAGTCTGCATCGACCGAATCGGTCTGTTAACAGTGGCAAACATTTCTAATGATTTTATTTCTTTATTTAAAAATGTCAGCTTTTTTATTTTAAATATTCAACATTATATAAAATAAAGAAATCCAGTGGCAAAAAAACCCACTAAGAACAGCATTAACTTAAATTCAATAAAAAATATTGCAAATAATACATAATTAATAATGCATTTTTCCTATATAAAAAGGTGGTGGCGGTGGGG
>MU551596.1:2670993-2691614 GCA_024362625.1 Silurus asotus | reverse complement strand
TTAATTTTTTTTTATATTTATATATTTATATATAAAATGTTAAAATTCTCAATAACTTGGTTTGATTATGCAATGCTATGTTTCCTTTTTAATATCACATTATTTATGCACAAATAACATGTTTTATTCTCCATTTTTCAGTGTTTTTGGATCTGGGCCCAATTTCCATCACTTGGTGGAAAGCAGTAGGCCGAACCCAAGAATACTGCCAAAACAGTTCAGATATTCACTCTTTCAACAAAAAAGTTAAAATATTAAATGGTAGGTAAAGGGGTAATGGCTGCCTCTCATTGTACTTTTTTATTGCAGTTTTATCGATAATAACAAGCCTATATCTTTTATAGGGATATGTGAAATAGGTTCTCTAGACTAAAGAAAGCGATGACATGCAAATAAAAGGTCAGTGTTTTGGTGAAATTTACACAAATAGACCCAGGATGTGCTTATTCCCTGTGTTCAGTTCAGTTTTGCATTGCTGAGAATTCATCCAAACTGTGCAAATTTTAGGGAAATTATGGAGAAATGGCATTTATAACAGAGTAAAGAGAAACAGTCTAAAAATATATTATATCACATTTCATTTCATTTACTTTTTGGAATATAACAGGTGAGGCAGTGATGAGGCTTCTGCTGACTGCACATCTAAACCAAGATTTCAATCGTAATTTACTGTGCATTATTTTACAGCACTGATGATGATTCAGAACTACTTTTCGCTTCTAATCATCATCACTGTACCCCGCAACATTCTATATCTGCTATAAATTGACATTCGGTGCAACCCAGATGAGGATGGGTTCCCTCTTAAGTCTGGTTCCTCTCACGATTTCTTCCTTATACCATCTCAGGGAGTTTTTCCTCGCCACATTCGCCATTTGCTCATCAGGGACAAACTTACTTATAAAGAACATATTCACTTTTAATCACCACATAATCTGTGTAAAGCTGCGATGAGACAATATTCATTGTTAAAAGAGCTATACAAATAAAAATGAATTGAATTAAATTAATGACTAAATTATAATGCTACTAAAATGAGTTTGTTTTATTGAATCCTGCTGAAGAAATTAAATGTTACTGAGTCCATGTCTAACATTTTAATGTGTTTACTTTTATTTGGCCCAAGTGGTTCCCGGGTGGTCTAGAGGTTAGAAGACGGCGCTCTCACCGCTGCGGCCCGGGTTCGATCTCCAGTCAGGGAACCAACCCCAGCCATTATGGTTGCACAAGCCTTAGTGCCGGTCCCAAGCCCGGATGAATGGGGAGGGTTGCGTTAGGAAGGGCATCCAGCGTAAAAATGTGCCAAATCAAACATGTGTAATGTGTATATATATATATATAAATATATAGGGGGATTTGAGAAATGCATACTTACTGAGCATATGGAAGTTGTATTGCCCATCCATAGATGAACCCAAACCAAGGTGGTTAAAGATTTGATCAGAATGCAGCAGCTACTTCTGTGTAGTTCTACGTTGCACCATGTTGTTAGAGGAAAGTTGTTTTTGTTTTACTATGTTCTGCCCCAAAATTTGAGAAATGCGTAATTAGGAGGATTTTTTAAAATCAATAACTGGAAAGCTTAGATCCAAGCCCTTGGAAGTGGTATTGCCCAACCCTAGATGATCCAAAACAAAGGTTCTTGTATAGTTCTGTATAGAGTCATATAATTTTGCATTGTTTTACGCAGCACCATATGGAGGAACGTTGTTTTTCTATTTTTCTTTGTACTGCACCAGATGTGCGGACAACTAAGGCCTTTTTGTAGAAATCTAGAAACTGTGAATTAGTCCACCTGTATTTTCATGGCCCTCACCTCACCTGCTTTATAAACATCACAGCCCTGATGACCTTCAATTCATTTGAGAGAAACACCTTGTTCTTAGCTCTGCACCTTCCCTTAACTCAAATCCAGTGATGAATTCAGCTTGGTATAATCATTTACTGATGTTTGCATGCTGGGTTTTTGTTTCACTAGCCTAAAAAACATTGTGGATGGTTGTTAAAGACCTCTAGGCCTATAATTGCTGTGCTCATCAGAGATTGCTGCTGGGCGCGGGAGCGCGCATAGTTAGGGGGCGCGCACGCCGCCGTGGTCCTCGCCTGATCTGCAGCGCGTTTCTCTGAAAGGCGTCACGCGCTCCCAAGCCCACGCACGGCAACAGCATCATCACGGTGCAGATCTTCACGCATCCGTGTTGTTCAGCGAGATCGCTCCATCATCCACCTCTGAAAGCGCGCTCCGGCTCCCGCATCCCGCAGACTGGTGCATGGCCGGATCCAACCAGGGCACTGAGGTTATACATTTATTCATCACGCATCATCAGGACCGTTTTATCCTCCTCCCAATATTCTTACAGCTTCTGGCATCGGGTGTGATGCTGCACAGCGGATGAATCAGAGAAGTCGGGCCCGGTAATTGCATCCGCAGTGTGGCCGGAGACAGGAGAGGCGCACACACACACACACACACGCAGACACACACAGAACGGCGCTTGGTGCGCGTTTGCATCCGTCCCCGCTGTCTGTGGATGGGCTGCGCGCCTCCGCAGTCGCCTCTCCGACGCGTTTAGTGGATGAAGATGGCGGACAGAGCCGAGATGTTCTCCCTCTCCACCTTTCACTCCCTCTCTCCTCCGGGCTGCAGGTAAGCAACCTTCATCCTTCAAACCCTTTAGCTTTTTTTTTCTCTTTCAGATTTATTATAGGATTTAAAAAAAATCCATTTATACCTGCACCTCTTTTATGAGAAAATATGGTGCTGGATGGTGATGGATGATTATTATAGCGTCCTTGATGATGCGTCTGCTGGTTTTTTTAATTGTGTTAAAATAATCAACTCCCATCCAAAAAAAAAAAAATTAGTAAATAGTCATGAAGACGAGATCTATTGAAGGTTATTATTGGTTTCCATGGCGCAGGATCCGTTTCCATAAGGAGAAAGGAGGCCCACGCCCTATTGGGCTAATATGCAAACTGTAAACAGGGTAACTTCCTTCATATCCAGGAGTGTTTGAGAACAATAGCCAAGTTGTTATTCTGTAAATGGCTCTAGGTGAAACTGCTTCACCTTCTCTGTGTTTAAAGGCATATCTGATAAGCATCATGCAATGTAGATTTAGATAGACAGCCTTATACATAGGTATTGATTTGTCTGCTTTATGAATAAATGAATAGGATGGTTTTACCACATTGTGTGTGATTGCTGTTATAAACTGTGCTGTGGTTCCTTATCGTTTGTCTAAGTTTTTTGGACTGTGTGTGAATGTCTGAAAACAAGTGATGTACGAGATCCCTTTTTTTTCTTCCTGGGAGGGGCCAGTGTTGCAATATAAATAGTAAATAAGGAAACAATAACCTAAAATCGAACACATATAAGCATACACACAAACACAGGTCCATAATAATGCAGCGCTGTGCTCAAGTCTCTGTTTTGTTCTGAGTAAAGGAAGTTTCCTGGAAAGGAAACAGGAAATTTTATATATATATATATATATATATATATATTAAAACAAGGGTACTCATACTTAAAAATATATATACTCTGGCACAATAGCATTTTTCCCGACCTTCTAGTGGGAAAATCATTCCGATAAAAGGTTATAACAGACACGTGGCCAATCAGAGCTTCCCAAACTGATTAAAGCAGCTTGAGTAAGCGAGTAATAGATGGGGAGACCACCCTAAAACAGAAATGGAGGGTTATTAAAAATGGCAGGTGAAACAGATCACCTTGATGTCTTTCTGACTCATTCGTTCGGTCTCTTCTGTCTCTTTTCCTGTAAATGAATCTCTTTTATTCTTATCCAGCCCTGAGTTTTCTACTCTTCCTCTTCCTCTCTATATTACCTCAAACATGATTTCTTATTCTGTCTTCTCGTCCTCCTTTTCCTTTAGCTCATTGCTGAAACAGCTGCAATAATAGGCCTTTCTGTGTTGTCTCTTATGCTTTAGGATATGGGTCTTATAATGGAGAGAGAGAGAGAGAGAGAGAGAGAGATTTTGTGTATTGGTATTATGGTTTAGAGAGAGAGAGAGAAAGAGAGAGAGAGAGAGAGAGAGAGAGAGAGAGAGGGTTGCCTCAAAAGAAAAAGAAAAAAGCCAAGAATGAAATATAGGTAAAATTGAAGGAATCTATCCAATCTCTAATACATTATGTTTGAAAGCAATAGTAAAGATCATAATTTTTTTCTTGACCTATTTATAACTATGTAAAGAGAAAATGGCTAAATCCATAATAACATGCTTATTGATACACCAAGAATAGCTTTTAAGGTTGCATGCAATGTAGATAATAATTACAAATGTACAGATAGACTCTATTGCAATATAAACAATAGAAATAGAAATTGTTAGAGGGCAAATGCAGAGAGAATCATTTTTAAATGTTGCAACAATTACCAAGAAGATATAATCCAAGATATAATGCTAAGATAATAATAATTTATAAAATATATCATATTTAGTATAATGAAAGTATTGTATCAGGTGTTTAGTCATTAAATCGATATGATACAGTTGTGTAACGCGATATTTTCTCCTGCTCCTCGATTCATGATGCTTTACTAATTCTGGGTTTGTTATTGTATCTGTCCTTAAAAGGATGTTTTTCTAAGCTCATGACTATGTCAGTGCTGTTGTGGCCAATTGATTAAATTGAACCTTCACGGTAGGGGGAAGGAACATCCAGTTTTATTTCTGATTTCCTCTCCTCACATGCCTCTTCAGCTCCCCCTTCATTTTACATTTATCCATAACAATGTACAAATGATGCAGTAATCCACTACCAGCACTGAGCTGAGCAGCTGAAGGTTAAAAGCATTTCTCAAAGGCTCCTGGGATTTGAACTCGTGACCTTCTCATCACTAGGGCAGAACCTTTACAGCTGAATGACCCTTTATTCTCTTCACAATTCAATATAGCACAGTAAAGTCTTCGATCTGCATGTGTGTGTATGTGTGTGTGTGTGTGTATGTGTGTGTGTGTGTGTGTGTGTGTGTGTGTGTGTGTGTATTTGTGCATGCTCGCTTGACCGCTGATTGAAAATCGAGCAAGTCAGTTTCCTTTATAAATTAGACCTACTGTAGATTAGTCTGAGTGTACACTTGAATGCACTCAGGAAAATACCTGATATTGTATATGTAGAAGTTCCAGCTCAGTGGAAAAGCAGTAAATCACACCACCAAGCCGCCACTGTTGGGCTCTTGAGCAAGACCCTTAACCCTTAACTGCTCTGTTGTATAACAACGACAGCATTTTAAGTCACTCTGGATAAGGGTATCTGCTAAAAGTCATAAATGTAAGTGTATATAATCTGAAAAGATGGCAGCTTTTTAAGCAGTAATCTAGAAAAGGTCATTTTAGAGCATACTGCCCTTCAAACGTTTATTCTTTTGACCAATAAGGATTGTATTTGTCTATATTGATGTAGATTTTAAGATTATTTAGATTTTTTTTTAAAGAAAACAATATTCATTCATTGCACTTTAGTAAGTGCTTTGTCCTGGAGAGGGTCACATTCAATGCTTAGTCCATCCCAGGAACTCTGACTGTCAGGTCGGAATGCACACCAAATGGGTCAATTTAGAATTATTTTTTGATCCTAGAGAAAAAAAACATAAAAAAGCATGTAAAACTGGGGAAGCTAGAACTATAAAGTAGCAGCTCAATCCACTGGTGCCCAGAAAACAAGAACTAAATTATAACTACAATAGGAACCCTTTAATTTCTTCATAAAGTTTTTTTTCTCAACCTGATCCAATTAACACTTCTATAATATATGCTATGGGATTTAAACCCACACCAAAATCATCAGCATATATCACAAATGACTGTAAGCACTTTTACTTCCTTTTCTCTTTGTTAAAGTCTCTGCTGACAAAAGTGGCACATATAGATTTCAGACATAATGAACAACCTGTAGAAAGTGCAAACGATGTGCTCATGTACAAGCTGTAAATCAAAAAAGAATGTAATTTGGGGCAAAATCAAGGCAAAAAAGGACTAACCAAAAATAGATTTTAAGGGTAAGACTCGCCTTGTTAAGCTTCTTGGGTGTGTTTTTGGGTCTGTTGTTAATAATTGTACACAATGTACATCCAGATTCAGGCCAATTTGAGAAACTATCATTACTACATTACTGGTATGCTCTTTTTTGCTGTATAGACAATAATGGACAGAAATCCCATATGTTTCTGTTTTTGGCACCACAGGAAGTTAACTAATGCAGCTTAGTTTTATCTGTGGGTCAATGATTCTGTGTGTAAATCTCAGGATGGTGCATTTAGTAAAATATAGAATGTAAAAAGAAATTAAACAATTAAATCAAACCATTGGTACAAGCAATTAATGCACACATATTTATACACAATACATACTGGATGCATATAAACATCCATTTAAACACTGATTCATATTAAGCATATCCATACCATCACATTTCTGGAGGTGGAAATAGACCAGAAAACTGCGGGAAACATAGAAGGACAGAGAGAGAACATGTGAAACTCCACAGAGACGGTAATCCAAGCTCAGGCTTAAACCTGAAACTATGTTTGAATAAAAACGATCTAATCTTTAATGTAACTGACCTAATAAGTGTCAATGATCATGAAGGGTTCAGCTTAACAAACTGTGAGTTTACTCAATCACTTGGCACAGTCATTCTGAATGTGGGAGTGTATGTGTGAAAAAGGAAATAAAGCTACAGATGACACCTTATTACTAAGTTGCTATGTGAAAATACATTGCAGACTTTTATCTATAATGTGTAAGAGGCGTGAGTTCTGTATTGGACATGTGACAATGGCATTTCGGTGTATCAACCTTATTGCAGCACATGTCCTTCGCAGTGACACACAGAAAACGTATGCATTCACCCATGAGACAGTCAGTCATGCAATCAATCAGAATGGATCATGTTTCCAGCAACTAATACTGTGTGTCATTTTTATTTACCTCACTTGCTGATACCATTTAAGTAATGACTTCATATGAATGAACCAAGACACAGTGACAGCTTAGTGCATGATTTAATGAAACCATTCACATGGAAATGCAGACACAAAAATGCAGAGATTCCAATACTCTCATTGTTTGTAATGCAATTATATGAAATGTTCAATCAGCTTGATTACAACATTAAAATAACAGTAAAAAATGCAATGCAGATCCTGAGGTAAATCATGTATTTTGGAGTCTTTGTAGCTCACAACATACATGGTGTCTGGCCAAGTGTCATGTGACAAATCACAGGACTTGTTTATTGAACTGTGTTTGTTGATGTATCTCATCGTTTAGTTTAAACAAAGTCTATAAAAAAATAATGTTTGCTGCAGATGGACTGTGAGGTTTCATCAGGATAATACAATAAAACTTTAATATTGTACTCATTGTCTGGAAACAAACGTCTGATCCTGTTCTCGGCTTCATTATTATGCATTATGCATATGATTAATGCAGGGCTCAAACTTGCAAAGCTTCATTTTCAGCTTTATGCTCACAGTCTCTTATAGCTGCCTTGTAATTTTGTTCTTGAGTTTCTTCCTATGCGCTGAGGCTCTGATTCTGTTGGGAAAAATTATTTCTAGTAAAATGCTGCGGCAGTTTCAAATGAGAATAATGCAAAATACAGCTACATACAGTAGAAAAAATCTTTATAGATCATTTATTGGTAACATTGAGATGAACAATTTACCACCACACTTATGTTGTTGGAGATGGGAACTGGGTTTCATATAGAAATCAGAACAGAGCAAAATAATTTAGAAGTGAATATTCGTGCATTAGATAATCAGCTATTTAAAAAAAAAAAATTGTATTTGTTATATATGTTATATAATGAAATGATTCGGTCATTTTGAAACTGTAGTGCAGCTAAACTAATGCCACATTGTTGAATAATCCCCTTTTTTTTACTAATGCCACATTGTTGAATAATCCCCTTTTTTATTATTTTGTTCCCTTTTTTTGTAATCCCTCTGTTGCTTCCATCATCTAACTATCGTGTCTCATCTCCTACTATTACATAATTTATGCAGGCACATGCCATGCAGTGCTGCAGGCTGTGTGTGTGTGTGTGTGTGTGTGTGTGTGTGTGTGTGTGTGTGTGTGTGTGTATGGACACATACTGGCAGGTTTTAATGAGCTTCTTCATTATTGAGGTTTAAAAAATCCTCTTCATTGTTTGAAATAGAAACGAGGAGGAAGAGGAGGACACACGTATATGCTGTTGAATTATCGTGAGGGTTTAAATTTACCGTAGCATTCCCTCATATCATCTTAACTGGCAACCGCTCTGTTAAGCGTCTCTCTAGCGCAGTTTATACAAAAAAGGTGGGTCAAATACTCTCAAATCTCATTTGATTACTTTTCATTTCCAGGAGTCTGTAGTACTGCTGTACCAAATAACATCCTACACGCAACTTATCATGTACTATTAATATTATTATTTATTGATTATATAACGTATTGTTATTGCATGCAGGTTAATATGGCAAGCTGTAGCATAAATGGTTAATTTCTTGAAAAGATAGCATACACGTACTATATGGTTTCTCTCAGATTGCTGACTTGAAACCGGAGATGAAAGGATGAGTCAGCGATAGAGCTTGTACTGGTAGGATGTAGTTGTCATAGTGACAGCTGTTAAAGGTGACCTCACCCTACTTAACGAGTTCAAACCCTCCGGGAGGTTTTCCTGCTAATGGTGTGACATCAGCCCTTAGCCAGCACTGGTGGTCATAGCAACAGCGGATGACGGGCAGCTGATGTTACACTGCAGAATGCTGATAAGGCCCTGCCTACTGTATTAGGGAAGGAGTGATTAGAGATTTCAATGTGGGCCACTTGAGGCACTGATTTCAGGGAGGGGTTGAGATGTGAGATTCTACTAAATATTATGTCACAAGACACACACACACACACACACACACACACACACACACACACATTAGGTATTAAGTATTGTACAGCACAAGAAAAAGAAAATCAAGTCTAGCTCTCAGGAAAGGTGCTTATCCCAACAATTTTTGGAAGCTGGGGTCAGAGCACAGGTTCAGCTTTGATACAGCACCGCTGGAGACTCAGAGTCAACCAGAGCCTTAACCACTGAGCCACCACTTTTTATTGTCTGAGTTTAGTTTGTGACGGTCAGGTAAATTAAACCATAAATAAAAGCTAGCTGTGCTGCCATATGATCATTAAACTAATATAATGGATCTTTATGGACCTTATTGATCCATTGACTGATTCATTGATCATCTAAATGGTTCCTGAGAGCTAAACATTTGTATTTTCTTCCACTGTCGTATATTTCTTAGAGCTATGGGTTCTCGTATGGATGTTGAATACCTTTTAATTTTATTTTTAAAAATGTTTTGCATTCAGGTGTATTTTATTATTACTTGAGGTACGACTGTTTGAATCACATTAGTACCAGGATAAAATCTTCACATAAACAGAATGGATTAAATCTTAGGGTGTCGTGGATGTGATAATTTCTCATTTATTAATGTTTGTCCTACTTCAGCTGTATACTTGATACTCTCTTGGTGGAAACCTGTGCACAGCTATTGTAGTAAACAGCACTGGTACTGCAACTAGTGTCAGTAAACATTTTATGAAATGTGTACTGTCTGCAGCTCTATGTGTATATAAAATATCAGTATATATTGTAGATATGCAGTAAGACCCGACAGCATTTAATAACGTTGATGTATGAATATGTTTGGTGAATATATTTAAAGGTTTTGGTGAAGGCTGTTGTGGTTTAGTTGATGAGTAGAAATATTATTAATGGATTCTCTGCATGAGTAGAAAGAGAAAGTAATAGTAGAACTCTTTATTTTATCTTCGTTATCAGCATGAGTTTGAAACATTTCAACCTGCCAAACAAATTTGGACTTTTGTGAGGTTAATCCCAGGTTCAGTGGTTTAGCTGATACCAGGAGATGAATAACCCGAGTGTGTGCTTTATATCCAGTTATTGCTATCTAATAAACTCTTTTGAATAAAATCAATACTCAAGATGATTTTTGCATGATTTTAATTTTGAATTAAAGGATTGTATTTTAACATATAGTGAAAGGGATAAATAGATATTCTTGTTTAAAGACAATTTCACACTAAAACACTATCTTGAATTTATTATAGGGAGTGGAAAAAAGAAATTTCTGTAAGAAGTAGTATGCAACAGAGAATTTTTATTTTCCATGGAATTAATGCAGGTATTAATTATGCTATGGAGACCAAAGCTTTTATTAGAAATTTCCATGGAATGTTGATGGTGGTGTTCAGGCAACTTGGGCAAAGCCCACCTGGTTATTGGCACGGTCATACACAGAGTAATAAACCCTGAGGAAGACGTCGCCCAAGATCCACATGGGCTGGTTGTTCTGAGAAGGCAGGTAGGTGGGAGTAATGTCAATGATGCAGTAACCACCCTGGTTCTAATGGGAACATACACACAAGATAATTAGGTGAGATGTTTAGGCGTTTGGAGTTTCTCTCTGTTTATCAGAGTATTTATCAGAACCCATTGTTGTACCAACAGTTGGAGAAAGGAACTTACTTGGACGTAGGCAGAAGGAGGCAGAGGGAGATTCGTTCCACTGATGGTGAAGGTCAGAGTGGGGAGATTGTTCACCTGGCTACAGTCCACAGCATACTGCAAAATAGCATTGGAGATGTTCAGAACATTTGTTATACATTATTTGAAGATATTAAGGTCACCTGCCAGTAATTAGACGTCAGTAATATCGAGAGATTCCAACAGCAATACCTATACTTATGGTAAAATATCAATAAAGGTTTGGTAGGTGTTTCAAAAAACACCAATAATTTGATTAGTTTAAAATAAAATTACTGACTGGGTAAAGTATAGATAAGTTAAAGAAGCTAACAAGAGTCCAAGGAAAACTCTGAAAGAGGTCAATTAGGAGAAACTAATAGGAAAGTTTGATTTAGAAAAACTTCACCACAATGAGATTGAAACTATACATATTTAAATAATAACGGTTTACTCACTTATATTTTTTAACCAAATACAAGTGTGTGAGTACCTCGCCATAACTATTCTGCTGAGCTCCAATAGACTGCATCATTGAGGACAGGAAGGAGCTAGGAGCAGTAAGGCTGGGGGTACCAGTGTCCACAATGGCCTGGCAGCCGCCATACTGAGAGCACCAGCCAGTCTGCTGACCTGAAATCGTAACTCTGAGAAATATATTTGTTTTTGGTTAGAAAGCATTCCAGGCGGTTTAAAGCATGACAGTGGAGTGATGTAGTCTGAGATGTATGAATAGTTTGCAGAATTTTAATAATAATAATTTGATACAAATTCCATGAAAAAAAGCACTTACTCCTGAATGCCGATCTGCCAGTAGGTCTCAGCTGTCACAGGGGTCCAGTAGATCTGACCCTGATACATGTTGGTGTCCACAGCACCGAAAGACACCTCACTGCCAGAGCCTCCCTCTCTAAACAATCAGAACAACCAGGTTTTAGATGTCAGTCCATAGTAATGCACCATCACTCACTATGTGGGTAAATAAAAACATTAAAATTTGCTTACGGGCACAGATAGATTCCAAACAGGTTTTGTTCAAGGAGACCCTGTTGCATCATGGTATCCACAAGGGGCATGACATTGCCAACAGCAATAGATGGGTAGGCCAGACCAAGAATTCCATCAAATGGAGCCTGCAGGAAGGGCTGGCTTGGCTCGTTAGTGCTCAGACCGAGCTCCTGATTAGGGATTTGGATGCCAGCCAGCTACCAAAAGTAAAGAAAAAAGAGCTCTATTAAATGCTGAAGTCTAGAGGCTCATACATGATTTACACCAGCAAAAGTGCATTTGAACACAGATATTATATTTGTCATTATATAAATCACTCAGCTAAATTCTACCACCTAAATATCAACAAGAAACATGTAATTGCAATAACGTCACTCTGGTGAATCACACAATCCTTACGGGAATAAAGGGGGAAAAACCTGATTGGATTTCACCCCTCTGAATATTGTATTCATTTTTAAGCCAGACTTTTTTTTTTTTTTTACCATCACAGCAATATGGTGCCATTTAATTGGGATCATGTGTAATCATTGTATTGCTGCATGGAAAACCGGCTGAAGCATAGTTTATTAATTCGAAGCTGATTTGTGTTAAAATATAAGTTAGAACACTCACAGTAACAGTATCATAACCAAAGACACCATTAAGAGCTCCAGCTCCATAGGGTAGGTAGAAGGTTTGGGAGGTGCTCTGGAAGGTGGAGGACTGCTGAGGGTTGAACTGTGTTTTTGACGCTGTGATGAGAAATGCATAGAACTAGGTTATAAATATTTTATTGAATCTATCCTTTGCCTAACTGCACACACAGTGAGTTTTTAAAAGTTTCTAATGCTGAGTTGTGGTAGAGATGTGAACTTACTGCATGCCTGAGTGCTGCAGTAGACAGAGTTAACCCACAGATTGGAAGAGCCTGTGTCAAAGAGCACCTGGAAGGACTGGGGTGGTGTGCCAACACTGATCACGCCAAAGTAGTATGCCTGAAACACAGTAGTTACAGTGATCAGATGAATACTTCAACTGGTTAATGAAGTAAGATTGGGACTTGACTTACACCAGCAAAGGTCAATGAATCAATAGTGGTAGTGGCCAGGATCTCAGGATGGTATTTAAGGGCTGGATCAGTGTAGGGCAGATGGATGCCCTTCTCCCTCATGCTCTCTTTAATGGACTTACCCCTTATGAGGGGAACCCTGCACAGACGGACAAAGCCTTGATTGGCACAACATATTTACAACACATGCACAACCGAAGACCAGTACGACAGTATGTAAAATAAAAAATCATGAGAGTCATCAACCAATGGTAAAGAGATAGAACTTACTTGATGGCTGCCTCGGAGAGGATGAGGCAAGCCATTAGGACGATCAAGCACTTCATGGTGATTCTTGTTCTCAGTTTGCCCGAATGAACACATCGATTATTCGCACAACGAACACTTTTTATACACACACCAGCCACATATCATTATACATGCAAATTAGGCTTTACCTGTGCCAGCACTTTTTTCTTTGATGGAAACACACACAATGCCAGGCGAGACTGATAAGACTGATAATGCAAGACACACAAATAAGATTTGTACCAGTAATGGGATGGAGCCAAATCTCAAGTAAAGGACAAAAAAGAAATCAAATCAAATGCCTCCTAATAAGCTATTTGTATTATTATTATTATTATTATTATTATTATTATTATTATTATTATTATTAATATTAATATTATTATTGTTTTTCCAATGTAGTCTCTTTAAGAATGTCCCCAAAATGAAACATTTTATATAAGTATTATATAGGTATGGTTAATAAGTCTGATCTGATGACAAATCCAACTATAAATGTACTGTGTATTCTGTAAAGAGTAAACCATTTAACAGTGTATATGACATCTATATGACATCTGTTGGTGAGATGCATGCTGACACGAATCAATGTTTCTGTTACAACCAAAGCATTTATGCACTGTTTATGCCAGATGTTTCTCAGGTATTTCACATATATCACACCAGTTTATCATTATTTACAATTTTTGTATACAATTTTCTATGATTTTTCTTTTAAACTGTTTATTGTTGTAATTAATATTGTTGTATTGTTGTAACATTTGTGAAATTGGTTAGTTCATAACACTGTACATAAATTTAGAGAAAAGACCAGTACAAGAATGTGCCACGCTAACAGTCAATATTAAAAGTGAAAGTATAAACTTTTAATATATCATATTTTATTTATTTTAACAGATCTTTTTTGATTTTTATTTAATGACCTTTTGATTTTGTGACATGGACCCAGTGCTTCCACAATACAAGGCATTTTGAAAGCGTATTTTATCTTCTGTATCTCAGTGGAAAATAATTATATGTTAATCTTGTCTATGATTGCATAAGAGCTTAAGCAAGGTCACTGCTATCGCTGTATACTTTCTTAAATGCCTTGCCAAAAAGAATCATATCCATTCTCTTATCTTTATCATAAAGGGAAAATCGTAGCCGTTATCAGAAACAACACAAAATAGAAAACCCAAGGTTATTGTTTATAGACTTTCCTAGTTTTAACAGGAATTAATGTTATTGTGACTGCAAATTTTTATTTTAAATAGAACAATAATCACCATCCCTGGTTGCAGGTGTCCCCTGTGTAAATATCAGCCATTCAACAAAAATAGCCTTCATAAACTCTTCACTCACAACTACATATATTTGAAGTGCAATTAAAATATTAAGTACCCCTCCTAAATGGTCATGCATGTATGTCCAGTTACACTGCCCATCACTTCGAGAAGAGGCAGGTGATTAGACAGTTAATTGACAGAATTTCTATTTTTTTCATCACACAAAATCATAATACATTATACCTAGAATGTGAGATTTACTTAAGAAAATGTTAGTGGTACTTGACAGATCAAAACCCATTACCGGATGTGCTACGTCGACTGTGCGAGGTCACATGTAAAGGTTAACTGTAAATGCAGAATGTGTTTAGGACATATAGAACCTTATATATTGCAAGATATGTTGGAGTATAAACAGCCATACAGCATTGCCAAAACATTTTTTTTATCTTGTTCTGTAGATGTAGTAGGGCTAATACCTATTAATCTTGCTTAAGGTAGCTTTAAAAAAAAATACACCAAATGAGCTGCCAGAATGTGTGCTGGATGACTTTATGCACTCAGATATTAATTGCTTAACACAGGGTTACTCCAAAAATCCTGATGCGTATTTTTAAGGAACAACACTAGTTCCATTAAAAATGAGGGCCAAGGATGAAGGACTATGCGACACCATGGTCTTATTTTAATATTACTAGTTTTGGGATTTTACTGCCAAATATCAGAAATCAGACTGATAAAAGGAAGTGTGCATGTTCTGGGTCACCCAAGCCTGCATGAAAATGACAGTAAACCCTCTCATATTCACAGTAATTTTTAATTGTTTTTTGTAGATTTTTGTCAAATCACTAAATATCATGATGATCGTTAGTAGCTCAAATGTAGGTATCTTCTAGTTGCCTTAAGAATCTTAAAAAAATTTGGTATGGCTGTTGGTGTTTACATAGTCAGGACAAAGCCTACCTCTTTGTTATTGTGGTCATACACAGAAACGAGGTAGATTTTTACCAAAAATCATTAGAGGATAATTGTTCAGAGAATACAGGTTGGTTTTGTAGATGTTTATTGTGCAGTAGTCACACTGGTTCTCCACTATACTGATTACAATTTTAATGTTTTCACTGTTTATCTTAATATTGATTGAAACCTGTTGGTGCACTGTGCAATATTTGGATGTCGCATCCAACAGTATGTGAGAGACATGCTGTTTGACATGCCTACAGTCCACAGCAGATAACTGTATCACTTTTTCAATCATAGTATGTTTGTAAAACCTCCTGATGTCAGTGTTTTTAAGCAGTAATGAATCAGTGTGGTAGAGTTTCAGAGAAATTTATTGTTAGTCCACATATTGGAAATGGCTGCATTAAAGGGCACTTAGCGTGGTGAGGGCACTGATACTGATCACGCCATTGTAGAATGAACAACTTTGTCTGGTTTAAGAGGTAAGGTATTTGACTTGAATCATCATATGTGTATTGTAGATGAATGCACTCCCTCTCTGTCCCTGACACTCTAACAGACTTATTTTTTGTCAGGACTGGTGCATGTTAAGACATTTCACATTATTTGATTCAGTAGTTTCCTCTGACAGGATGAGGCATGCCAAAAGGACAATTAGGCTCTTCAGGGTAATTCTTGTGATCCATTTAGCTGTATGTACACAAAGATTATTCTCACAGTGTGACTTTTTAATGCATAAACCACATATCTTTTAACTAACACACACATTTGCATGTGCTACTGCTTTATTCTCTGATGGCAGTAGGCATCCAATAAACATCCAGGAAAAGCCCCGGACTGTACTCAAAGTAATACTGATTAAACAAACAAACACTGTATATGGCAATAATGGGAAAGAATTAGCCCTTAAAACACTACAAAGCAAAGATACACCCTAATTTAATAAATGTGTTCCAAACTATTACCAAAAGTGGTGCCAAAGCACCTAACATAACCTCACTTACAAATCTACACTATACGAACAAAAGATATGTACATTTTTGTAATTAGTGTTAAAAATCATCCCAAATCATATAAACCTTATCTTAATGGAGATTTCTTTGTTCACATGGGCATTGTCAGGTATGAACATGTTTGGATTTCCTAGCTCAAATGAAGGGAAAATGTAGTGCTACTGCATCCAAAGAAATCCTATGACATTGCATGCCTCGAAAATGAGCAAGAACATTTTGTGGAAGAACCTCATATTGCTGGAAATCATGTGGCCCAAAACTTTTTCCCATATACACTCCTCGTTACTAAGCGACCACTCCCTGTGTATATTAATCTATCAGAATGTAGACGGCCATGCTGCCTCTACTATTCGTAGACGGCCATAATATTCCCCTCTGGACTCAGGATGGCAGAGGTTACAGAACATTCTGGGTCAGTGCATTGGTATAGTGGTCTTGATGCTAAAGAAGTGCAAAAGCCCAGCAGAGAGGCAATTGTTCTCTGAGGTGGTGCTGCAGAATTGGGAGGTTGTGGTTCACTGGGTAAATCTTTAGTTTACTAATTAGAAGGTATAACCCCAACATTAGCCAGCAGCCACTCGTATGCCCTTGAGCAATGCCCTTAGCCCCCTTTCTGGATGGTGATCACCTCTAGGAGCAATAAAGCATTAAGCTCACCCCACATACCCTGAAGGACCAGATGGTTCTGGGGTAACGTGTGAGTAAACTCAGACATTCTACTTAAAGTTTCGTAAAAAAAAAATTAGAAGGTATAACCCCAACATTAGCCAGCAGCCACTCGTATGCCCTTGAGCAATGCCCTTAGCCCCCTTTCTGGATGGTGATCACCTCTAGGAGCAATAAAGCATTAAGCTCACCCCACATACCCTGAAGGACCAGATGGTTCTGGGGTAACGTGTGAGTAAACTCAGACATTCTACTTAAAGTTTCGTAAAAAAAAAAAAAAACTAAAAACCTGATGCCGGACTTTGATCTCACTGTGTACCACAAGGTTCAATCTGTAGAATGTTCTACGTTTCACAATCTATGGTGTTATGACTGTAAGGAAAGTAGTTACAGAGCAGATCTTCTCTGTCAGTGTAGCTTGACTGCGGTACCATCCATCTGACAAAAAAACAAACAAAAAAAAAAACAGCACACGGAGGGGAGAAACCCCGTGAATTTAATTGATCATCTCCAACTTTACACTTTTGTTTCCAGGCAAAAGTGTGACATAAGTTTGACATTATCATGAAGACATTATTATGAAATTATTATGAGCATGACACCCTCACACTCTAGAAACACTTTAGAAATGCTTTTTTTCTTTCCTAACAATAGAAGTGAAGTGCATTTATACATTAAAACATATTTTTAATATAAACATATATTTATATTAAAATCAATCAACCAATCAATCAACAGTTTTACATAAGTAATAATAATTACACACACATACATATTTATATTTATATACACTGTATATATTTTTTTATTTACTACGTTTTGGCACTTTATTTATACTTTTGTTGAACATTATTTCGAAATCTTTTTGTCCAGTGATGTCCAGTGATTTCCCATTACTTTTTTACTGTTGCCTGCAACAGCGTTCATAAATGACCTTATGTTCTTAAGCTCGGATGTTTCTTGAAACCATATTTGATATATATTTTTGTATTTTACAATAAAAGATACTAAACTGCAACATGATATGGACAAGGTTGTTAGCTCTATGAATTCCGAATTGCTGTAAAACCTTATAAGAAAGAACACTACTGTATATTATTTAATAATGTTGAATTATGGATGCATTTGATGTTTTTTGGATTATGATCATAGTTTACAAGAGATTCACAAAAGGCTTTCATTATAAGTTAAATACTTAATTTAGATTTTTATATCAAATTAATTCTGAAAAGCATCTGAAATTATTTTTTAATTAACCAGGAAAACAAATTTGGATCAGTATGCACAACCTCTAAATTAAACCTTAGCTCAATTTGGATGGATTTTATTAATATATGCTCAAGAAAACCCAGTACAATGTTTAATTTGTGTCCAGTCTACTTTGTACTACATAAAAAAACCTTTATGTTATACAAATACACACTGTAGAATCAGAACTATTAAAGAGGTTCCTGTATGGAGCATTCCCAATTATTCTTAGGAGATTACAAGTTCGTCTCACTGTTCGAGCCATCCATAGCCTGGGGTCTGAAGAGCAACATTGGCCTGTAAATAAGAGTAACACCAGCCAACTGCATGTGTGAACTCATGTATGTGGAACTGGGCAAATAGATCTTTCCTTCAAATGTGTGTTAAAATATGCAGCATTATGGTGTGCTTCATTCAACTTGGAGGAAATTTTCATGCTCTCTGGTTGGTAGTGATGATGTGATTTTCAAAAAAACAAAAAAAAAAACTAGAGACAAGGTTTGCATGATTTTATTTGACTTTAATTGATAGCTGAATAGTTTAAACTCATTGTAACATAATTTAATATGATAAATGCATGTACCGATGCTAAGGAAACTGTGGATTCTTTTTCTTCTGTAGAGTCGTGATGATGTTGTTCAAACAGCCTGGGCAAAACCCACCTGGTTGTTTTCACGATCGTACACAGAATAGTAGACCCTAAGGAAGACATCACCAAAGATCCAGAGAGGCTGGTTGTTTTGGGCAGGTAGATAGGTGGGGTAGATGTCAACGGTGCAGTAGCCACTTTGAGGCTCCTATGAACATATGCACAAGGTAAAAAGGCTTTTGAGTTCTGTTTCTTAGAAAAGCATAATTTTGTATAAGCTTTTGGTGTACAAACAGTAGAGCAGAGGAACATACTTGGATATAGGCAGAAGGAGCCAGAGGGAAAGTTGATCCACTGATGGTGAAGGTCAGAGTAGGGAGATTGCCAACCTGGCTACAGTCCACAGCATACTGTAAAACACAGTGAAGCAGATGTTTAGGCAAAGATAGATTTGTTGGAGGGACAGTCCATGAAGATATTCAGGTCACCTGGCAGTAGCAAGGCATGTGACTATACAGTTGAATATAAAGCAGAATTACCTTTTGTTGCTCCATTGAATAATCGATATTTTGAATATTTTAAATGACTAAATTCATACTTTGTTTTGATATAACATTGGTTGTCATTGTTATTAATTTTTTTTTTATTTGTTCTCTAACAAACTCTTTCAGCAACATATGTGTTTATATTGAGATGATGTGACACAGGTGGAATTCATCAGTGATTTTCCAATGCAAAACCAGTTTAGAGGTTTATAGATGGTAAATACTGAATAGATTTACAAAATCATGATTGTTGTGTTATATGTATAAATAAATGTAACAGCCTGCCTTTTAATATTATATACAGTGGGGCAAAAAAGTTTTTAGTTAGCCACCAATTATGCAAGTTCTCCCACTTAAAAAGATGAGAGAGGCCTGTAATTTTCATCATAGGTTCACTTCAACTATTTTTTGCCCCACTGTAGATTCATTTCATATAATGACAAAAAAGTTATTTTTAAGTTTTAATTGTAAAAAGATGAAAGGTGGAAAATCCTATGGTCTGTCATTGTGTGTGTGTACCTCGCCATAACTATTCTGCTGTGCCCCAATATACTGCATCAGTGAGGACATGACAGAGCTAGGAGCAGTAAGGCTGGGGGTGCCCGTGTCCACAATGGCCTGGCAGCCGCCATACTGAGAGCACCAGCCAGTCTGCTGTCCTGAAATCTGGAACCTGAGGCAGATTAGCATTCATGATTAGAAAAACAAATTCATTCTGTTGACCTATGAACTTGAGACATGGCAGGAATGATTAGTACATTGAGTGCAAACAAAAAAAAGGAAAAAAAAAAAAAAGGATGGTCACTGATTATATAATTTGTAATGCATAAAATAGTAGCCATGCCGAGTACCACTTACTCCTGAATGCCGATCTGCCAATAGGTCTCAGCAGTCACAGGTGTCCATTTTATCTGACCCTGATACATGTTGGTGTCCACAGCACCGAAAGAAACCTCACTGCCGGACTGTCCATAGCTGAAAAATCACTGAATGTCAGGTTAAGCTATCAATTCCAATCACAACAATAAAGAAAAACACTTTATAGTGTATGCATTTTTATAATATATCAGTCACATTATTAAGACTGTAATGCTTTTTTATTTTATTATGTATAAAATCTCCTGCTTACGGGCTTAGATAGAATCCAAAGAGGTTTTGTTGAAGAAGACCCTGCTGCATCATGTTGTCCATGAGGGGCATGGCATTGCCGATAGAAATAGATCGGTAGGCCAGACCAAGTATTCCATCAAATGGGGCCATCAAAAAGGTTTGGCTTGGCTCATCGGTGCTTAGGCCAATCACCTGGTTGGGGACTTGGATGCCAGAAAGCTAACGAATGATGATAATGATGTTAACTATCCCTTTATCTTTTCAGTAGATCAGCTGTCTCATATATATATATATATATATATATA
>MU551596.1:2624929-2668271 GCA_024362625.1 Silurus asotus | reverse complement strand
ATATATATATATAAATATTTAATTATATGAATTATAATATATGATATATTATAAATATATAAATTATATCACAGAGGAGACAAAGTGATACACTATATTTATCAAAACTTGTTTTATTAAAAGCTAAAGGAACTTATCTGTCAAAGAGACCTACAGGGAAAGTTACTCTACTGTTGTTGGAAAGTAGGGAGGTTGCAGACTTGGCTACAGTCTACAGAATTGCTGCAGAATACAGAGTTCAAGATGTTCAGGCAGAAACACAAGAGTTCCTGAGTTGTGTGCAGATTCTGTGAAGATAATCGGCCCTTGGCTGTAGTCATCCAGCAGCTGTAATGACCTTTAATTGAAAAGAAGTTCTTTAAGACTAAGATCTTGCAATTTAAGCTTAATAACTGCCATCAAGTGTTTTCAATACGGATGTAACACCAATCAATCTGTTCTGGGCCAAATGATGCATGAGATAAGACAGGTAGTAGCTGGTGCCAGTGATGCTGGAGGCACTTATGTTCATGTGCAGCCATTACACTAAAAGCTCGAGGCAGCATGGTGTTCTTCAATCCAGAACATGAGCCAGATTCAGATTGTCAGCCGTATTCAAAATTAAGACGTGAGAAAAAACATGGCACTGTGATTCTGACAAGTTGGAGGAGATTTGTGAATGGTCATTGAACCAATTGTCATATTCTAGTTGATGGCCATTATAGACATAAACTGGAATAGTGGGCTCTTTCCTTTTGTCATCTGTCATTGCTTTTAATACCATAGAATCTGCATGTTGATGCAAAAATCTAAATCCATCAAACAGTCTGATGTTTTTCTGATCACAACTATCCAGTTTTAATGAACATGTAGTCTTAGATTCATTGTCCGATTCTTGTTATTGTCCAATGCAATCTTATTCTGATGTAGCACATCCATTTCAAGTATCCAAGGATTCCACTTAAAATTATTATTTTTGGCCACTGAACTCTGAATGGTTTATTTATTTATTTATTTATTTATTTATTTATTTATTTATTTATTTATTTTTAACACCAGTTTGTAGAAACTCTAAAAACTGTTGTGCATATAAATCCCAGGAAATCAGCAGTTCCTGAAAATACTCAAAGCAGTTCATCTGGCAGCAACAATCAAGTCCCAGTCAAGGTCACTGAGATTATTTTTCCCCATTATGATAACTATCATGGGTATTGACTAAATCTCTTCAACTGTGTGCATGATTTTAAGCATTGCATTGCTGCTACATGATTGGCAAACAATTTTATTTATATAAAGTTACGATAAAAAGATTAAGTTTGGCCTGTTCCATTGTCAAAAATCTATTTTTACATTCATAAACAAAACCTTTTCTAATGACATTGCAAAAAATACACAATTGTATTTAGTAAATGCATATATTTAAGATGTATTATTTATTATTAATCAGTAAGGTAAATTATTTTAAATATAATACTTTTAAAATTGAAATATATCTTAATGTTATCTGTTAAGTTATAAACCTCAGTTTTATTCTTGATGCATTATATGTTATTGTCCATTTTGTTATTTTAGGATATGTTAATAAATCATTTAACAATTTTGATTATTTAAAAAAAATCCTTGCTAATAGAAATATTGTCAAATGCATTTTCAACTCGGGAAAAGAATGATTGATGCATTATATGTTATTGAAATTATTTTAATAAATGGATATGTTAATAAATCATTTAACAATTTTGATTATTTAAAAAAAATCCTTGCTAATAGAAATATTGTCAAATGCATTTTCAACTCGGGAAAAGAATGAGGGCGGCCTGAATTCGGCTTTTCAATGCAATCAGTATATAATATAGAATAATGATGTGTTTATTAAACCACCATGATGTGTTTGCATTGTGAATTATTCACATATTAGATAAAATAATTGTGCATATTCATAGTTTATTTTACAGATCATTTTCAAGTAAGATGTTTCCAGGCAGTAAATTGCCACAGATTTCTCTCTATATACACATATATGTATGTATATATGCAGTGTATTTGCCTCTCTCTGTAGGTTTTATGCCTGAGACAGTCGGGGTGTGAAAAGCTGCATTGCAGCATTCCACTCAATGGAATGGAGTAGAACTGATGTGATCTGTATAAGAGCAGTTGCTGTAGCCCGTTGCTTTGTGTTATTGCCCCGAGCGATCACACAGATGCTGTCCTCGTTTAGCAGCAAGCTAACCCATATAACATCACCTAACAGCAACCCTAAATGAGTGGTACTGATAAAAATTCCTAAAATCCTAGTAATAGATATTTGTGGGCAATTTTGTTATGTCCTTTTTAATGTTCAGGTCAGATAGATAGTTTAAATAGTTCAATAGTTTTTTACCTGAGTATATGTGTATTTGTGCTGGTTAAGTCTGGTTAAGTGGCTTTGGCATTAATGCGAGGTCCATTTGCGGAGAGAAAAGTTTTGCCTAGATAGTGTTATATAGGCCCTGCTATATGTTATGCAACCCTAAATATATGGACCCTAGTTTAGGCTGTGTATGTGTTGTAGATAGTATTTTTTGTGTTGTGTAAAAAACAAAGGACATGCTAAAGGACCTTATAATTTGTATTATTTGGTTTTTGTCTGCAGGGCAGCACATGACATCAGTCTAGAGGAGTTTGATGATGAAGATCTGTCTGAGATCACAGACGACTGTGGTATCGGCCTCAACTATGACTCTGATCCCTATGAAAAGGTAAATTGCATTCTATTCTATTCTATTCTATTCTATATTTTAACATTATTATTATTATTATTATAAACAATTAAACATTAAGGGGTTTGCTGATATAGGAAAATTATTAACCATGTAGCATTGGACACTGAAGTTGATCATTTTCTTATATATTTCTTGTTCATTTTTTATTTAAAACTCACCAATCTATTTATAATTACATTCAATTTTGTGGAATATTCACTAAACAATTTGCTTATTACTTATTGCAGCTGTAAACAGTTGTTCTCTCACTTTCTCTTCAGGTTAACAGCAGTTGAATACAAATTGTATGTAGATAATAAATATATAGAGTTATGGAAAAACTATAGAGAAGGGGTGATAAAAAAAAGTGGCAAATGGATAACTTGTTGAAAGAAGCTAAATGGTAGATATACAGCGAGACTGTAGGGACTGTTCGGACAATATTATATAAAGTAGGTAAACTGCAGTGTTTTTCTCGATGTTAAAGATACTATTAGGCAGACATGACGAATATTCAGCTTGCTGTGTTAGTGAGTCTGTTAGTTTAGATATATATTATATGTTATGACCCAGTGCGCACATTCGCTTAGTCGTGATAAGTAGATATGTTTTGAACTGGTAAGATCAATGTGGGTGGAATCAAAACCTCTAAAGAAATAATAGTCAGAGATCCAGGTGGATGGAAATCCAATTCCTCACTCACAAAAGACACAGATGAGTATGAGCTTTTTGGATTTGTACATTTTTTAAATGGTGAGGTGTTTTTGTGAGTCTTTTTATTTGGTCATTTGTTGCTGATTGGTCAGCCACTCACACCGCTTCAAGGACAGAGCAGAGCAGGAAACTGAATTTCTGTCCATTCACAGAACCATAAAATACTGCGCATCATTTTTATAATGCATTAAGACCAAGCATGACACTGACCAAACATAACATTATGGCATTATAACATTTTGACAGATGAAGTGAATAACACTGATTATCTCTTCATAACGGCAGATTTTAGTCTGTGGGATATGTTAGGCAGCTAGTGAACATTTTGTCCTCAGAGTTGACGTGTTAGAAGCAAGAAAAAATCGGCAAGCGTGAGGATTTAAGTGAGTTTGACAAGGACCAAACTGTAATGGCTAGATGACTGGGTCAGAGCATCTTCAAAACTGTTCTTGTGGGGTGTTCCCGGTGGTACATGAAAGGAACAGTGGTGAACCAACGACAGAATGATGGGTGGCCAAGGCTGACTAATGCATGTGGGGCCTGTGTGTTCCGATACAACAGATGAGCTTTTGTAGCTTAAATTAGTGAAGAAGTAAATGTTGGGTCTGATAGAAAGGTGTCAAAATACACAGTGCATTGCAGTTTGTTTCATATGGGGCTGAGCTGCCACAGACAAAGTCAATAATAGGCAGGTGGTTAAAATGTAATGCCTAATCGGTGTACATTGCATATATAGAGTTCAATTTTTTTAATTAAGCATGCAATTTTCATATAAACAACACAGTAATAATAAAAAAAGAACATGAAAATGTTTTAAGCAATTTCCTACATTCACATTTTTAAATGAAAAATTGCTTTGCTGATATTAAATTAAGATTTAATTTGATTTCCTTGATTGTGCAAGGTTTTATAAACTCCCGTTGCTATGCCCTGGCACGGCTTTACAAAGGGGAGAGTAGCCTGAAGGGTTTGCAATGGTACAAAAAATGCTGACCACCTTGAAACAAGTAACCATGCAGTGTAAGCAGATTCATAAGGTTGGCTTGTGATCTGGTATCTGGCTAATAATTTTTAAGTAAGCTTCATTCAATGCTGATTTTTGGGATAGTGTTTGAGTCTGCTGGCCAAGCATTAAAGGTTAAACAGAAAAAAAAACTTTTGAGGGTTGGCTGGCAAAGCTCCTACACCAACAATCTGATTTGTTTCTTAGTTTCGATTAATCCATTAGGCTTAGTTTTTGTGCAGCATTCTAAATAAACTGTTACCATACATTTTAATGGTGATTTATTATTACAGGCTATGCTACTGTCAGAGCTGCTGTTATTGAAAACTGATCAGCAACCACTTACATCTCATCTAAAATTTTATTTTATTTATGTGCTTTGTGCCTTAAATTTTAGTGATAAAAACAATGAGGTACCTAAGCACTCACACCCATCTCTTATACTCCAACTGATTTACTTTGTCACCTTTAGATAAGTAGATACAGTCTCTGCTGTACTACAGAGTACTGAATGAGTTGTGCAGGTCTGCAGTCTATATGCTTTTCTGTTTCCAGGTGTGTTTGTCAAAGTACACCACAGGAGGGCATCTCTTTTGGTGCATGTAACTGTAAAACCTTTTCTACATGATGGTTTGAAATGTGCACATACTGTATGTCAGCCTGAGTAGAAACAGACCTGAGATTAAATGTATAAAGGAATGTATGTACTGTAGAAAGACATTATGCATAATCATAAACTCCGATGTTCACGATATTTCTTACTTGTAATGCTTTAATGATTTATAATCACAATCTTGGTTTTACCCAAATGAGAATTCCCTCCCCCTCTCAAGGTTCCTTATTCATGCCATCTAAGCGTTTTTTTTCCCCTTGCGTTAGTCAACCCAGAGTTGCTTATAAGGGATAAATACACATAAATATATAAACTTTCTTTCGGCTTCTCCCATTAGGGGTCGCCACAGCAGATCCTCCTGCATGTTTGATTTAGCACATGTTTTTACGTTAGATGCCCTTCCTAACGCAACCATTCCCATTTATCCGGGCTTGGGACCGGCACTAAGAGTGGCTAGGGTTGGTTCCCTGACTGGGGATCGAACCCGGGCCACAGCAGTAAGAGCGCCGCATCCTAACCACTAGACCACCAGGGGACCTAAATACACATAAATATATAGCTGCTTTGAGAGAATGTCCATTGTTAAAAATGCGATACAAATAAAATTGAATTGAAGGGAATGGAATTTAAAATTGAATAGATTTTTAGGGACTCAACTACAAATTGAGCCTTGCACGAATCTGTGAGCTTTAGATATACATGGAAAAAATGATTGAAAAGCACTTCTTTTATTTCCTGTGTGACCAATAAACTCAGCGCTGTTATGACTCAAATATGACCTAAAACTTTCAGTCATAAATTCCACACTCATGACCACAACAAACAAACAAATAAATAAATAATGTGAAATACACAGAGAACCCTGAGGACCCCAGTTGTAGCTACACTTACAATTTGTTCATTAAATGTTTTTCTAACTACAACTAAAAAGGTTTTTCAGTTGCTTATATGAATGATAAATTTGTTTATTTTATTGCTAATGCTAGCATGAGATGTCAACAATGTCACAATGACCAACTTGGTTGCAAGCAGGAAATTAGCAAGTTCATGCTAGTTGCACCAACACCGTATTTATTAGCTGAGGTTTGATATAAAGCTGGCTGTCACAATAAGCAAACACAGTCTGGAATTTTTGTATGTGTGTTGTCTTGGTACTTTTTATTTTTACACACACACAAAAAAAGGTTTTTATACAAGAAAAAAACAGTTAACATCAAATATGATGTAGCCTTAACAGATCCTTCAGCTTGTTCTCACTCCTCATTGGTAAGTGGTAGATGATCTCCTTTTTCCTCTCCTCTTCTCACCTCTTCTCTCTTTTTTGCTATTCTATATATAAGAAACAATGAACCTGCCTAGTTTTTCGTTTGTATATTGTAGGTACCTGCAACAGTGTTTCATTGCGATGTGTATGTGTATGCTGACTGAATCAAGGGGGTGTTTAAATATTTCACTGCAGTGGCTGTGTGCCATGGCTGCCGCAGTGGAAGAGAAATCCAGTGAAATCTTCTCTCCTCTGCTCTTCTTCTCTCCTTCTGTCCTCGAGAGACATTGACCGCCATAGGATTCTGCTCTTCCACATTTTTCGCGTCCCTTAATGTTGCCAAATGTCTGATTAAGTGTAATTCGTTTGTGCATGTTCATGCAGCCTTTTTTGTAATTGCATAATCCCACACATTTTTGTTGTGCAGATTATTATTCTTCGCAAGTCACAGTTTACCTCAGCCTTTATCACAGTTTAGCTTGATTTCAGTAGCAGTATTACATAACTGTTTTTAATACCAAAATCCAAAGCTAGCTTTCGTTCCAAAATCATCTGATTGCAGTGTAGGTTTGTCAGAACATACAGTACATGTGCATATACACAGTAATAGTAGAAGAGATATACTGAAGTAGAACTACATTATAGGTAGCAGGCAGAAAAAAAGAAATGAGCTATTATGCATTAAACATTCATGAGTGCAGGTATGATGGCTCATTAATCAGCTTGTGTTCTACATAAAACCAATAAGAGTTTTGAGGACAAATGTGCACAATGTATCTCTGTCATTTCTGGATTTCCTGGGTGACTTATAACACAATGAATATATTTTGGCAAGAATGTCTTGGACAGTTTGTGTGTTTTTGAACTCTTTTTGAGTGCAGTTGCTCATATGTGAGTGTGGATTTTTTTCATTTATATTCCTTAAAGGTTAAAACCTTTAATGGTCAAAAATACCAACATTCTTTTAGCATAGGATTCCTTGTGTATCTACTGTATATACTGTATGTGTAGTAAACGTTAAGTGAAAAATAAAGGTTTCTAGGTCTCTTCTTACACTTAAGTTATTCTCTGCATTCATTAATTATTCATCGAGATTGTTGTTTATAACCCATGCTGACCTGCTGCGACTGCGTTCTGAGGTTATGGACTCAGAGGGAGCTTCAGGTTTGATTTGGTTGTTAGCTGTTAAAAATGCATGAGGCACAGATTTGGACAGTCATTTTCAAACAGCTTTACAGCCAGAGTGATGTATGCTAGCAAATTAATCTTCTTTAGAGCTGTGCATTTTAGTGAGTAAGTGTGTATTAAGCTGTGCAGTGTATAATCTGGGATATTAGTGTCCAGCAAAGCTGTAGTCTTAATCAGAGATCCGAGGCTAAGCTGCTTATCCCATAACTCTCCATACCAAAATAGAAAGAGAGAGAACATCATACATATATTTTAAGAACTGTAGAATGTATATTGCAGTATTGGCACTGAATTTGGTGTGCCATTTTACAGTGACAGTGTGACAGCTAGTCCTAATAGTAGTAATAGAAAATAAATATGCAATTATTGGTCAACAAATAAATTATTCAAAATTTCAATTATGGCATACTAAAAAAATAGTGTGTGATAAGTCTATTTTTCCTGTTGTATGCTTTTGGCTGGTTTAAGCTGAGAAATAAATTTAGCAGAAGTAAATTGTATCTTATTAAAAAATACATAGCATGTACAGTATAAATCAAAATGAGGGATGTGGTTATATGTCAGTTTCCTGCTTCATCCCAATCAGAGAAACTAAATGCTTGCCTTTCATCTTACTTAGCGTCTCCTCTTCTTCAAATCAATTGTATATGCATGACATGATTAGGAATAGAATTTGTCACAAAGCACATTTAAATTTGGATCCTTAATATGCAATCCTTCGGTAATAATGGTGAAAAATCTTGAAATGAGAAAAAAAAAATGAGAATCTGATCAGTTCAAAGTCAAAGAAAAAATTCCACAGAGTAATTGTGTGATGAAGTAGTCACCACGTCGTATATAAGAAGTCGTATATACTGTGTATATTCAAACAGAATGAACATAAATGAAAGGAAGGTGTGATAAGTAGGTAGGTAAGTGGGAATGATGAAAGGTATGGACTACGAGGAGGTAATGGAATGTGAAGTGTTTATTATATATTATATAAAGTTATGCAGTGTTCAAAACAAGCCCCAATTAAAATGGATTCAGGAATAAAAGTGTTACTAACACTTTTTGACAAAAAAATTCGAATTAGAGAGGAAATGTAAAACATTGTATTTGAGGATCAAGATATGTTAAGCCATGAAACTCTATCCATGCTCTGAATGTTTCTCTCAACTTTATCGGGGATGCATACTACACCTATTTCTGTTCCACTCTTCATCTTCACCTTTACCTTTCGGCTTCCCCCATTAGGGGTCGCCACAGCAGATCATCTGTCTCCATACCCCCCTGTCCTCTATACCTGCCTCTTTTAACCGAATTACCTGCATGTCTTCCCTCAGCACATTCATAAACCGCCTACTTGGCCTTTCTCTTTTCCTCCTTCCTGGTGGCTCCATCCTCAGCATTCTCCTACCGATATACCACACGTTCCTCCCCTGCACATTTACAAACCATCTCAATCGCCGGCCTCCCTCACCTTGTCTTCAAAACGTCCTACATGCGCTGTCCCTCTAATAAACTCGTTTCTAATCCTGTTCATCCTCGTCACTCCTAACAAAAACCTCTACATCTCCAGCTCCACTTCCTGTCTTTTACTCAATGCTACTGTCTCTAAACCATACAACATCACAGCAACCCCTCTCTAGATCTGCTATAGGGGTTAATCTTACTTTACCTTTTGTAGCAGCATGGCTCTTAGCATCTCTAAAGTTTGAACATGCTTAACAGAGTAGCCTTTAAACAACCTCACCAGCAGCAGTGTGGTAGATCTAGTCCTACCTACCTACAAAAAAACCTACCTAGATTCCATTCATATAAGTAAACCTGCATTAACATTTTACATTTACAGTATTTGGCATACGCCTCCGAACAACTTACAATTATCTCGTTCATACAACTGAGCAGTTGAGGGTTAAGGGCCTTGTTGAAGGGCCCAGCAGTGGCTGCTCAGTGGTGGTGGGATTGCTGTTTTTATTCAGAAAGTTGACATGGCTAAAATATGAGATTGAGCTGGAAATACTCAGACAAACAAAATGTTTTTTTTTTTTTATTGTACAAGAGTTTTGATTATATAAGAGTTCATTTTTATGGCCAAAAAAAAAGATTCTTACTGCTTTTTAAAAAATAGACATTTTCTCCCCTGTAAAAATAATCAAGGTGTTAGAAGGATCTGAGCATGTCTTTTTGTGAAATATTCAGCAGCACTGACAGGATGTGGCAGATTTGTGAGGAACGCTGGTTCATGTTGCTTCCAGTGCTGTGTCCTAAAGTTACTGTATGTCCTCTCTGCCCCCACTGCAGCATCCTGCTGTCATCTGATACTGCCTTTCCTCTCTCTGTGCCTGTGTGTGTGTGTGTGTGTGTGTGTGTGTGTGTGTGTGTGTGTGTGTGTGTGTGTGTTTGTGTGTTTGTGTGTGTGCGTGTGTGTGCGTGTGTGTATATATGTGATAACCACCTGCGCCTTCTCTTTGCTTCAGGTCAGGCAATATTACTGACCGAACTTTTAGTTGTATATGTGATTTTTTTTTATTGTGCATAGAGTATATTCTCTATCGTTTCCTATTCTCTATCGTCTCTCATTTTCTACCTCATCCCTTCATTTTTCATTCTTTTAAGCATTGAATATAAGTTGGTCTGCCGTGTTTTTTACCCCCTTCCCTTTCGTGTTTTACATGCAGACAGAGCGTTCATTCACAAGTTCTCTGCAGGTTTGATTGTGTCAGCAGAATAGTTTTTGCTGATGTAAGGTTTCCCCGAGCCGGTCAGGATGAGAACGCATCTATTAGAATATGAAAACAATGGCAATTTGTGGCATTTTGGTTGTAGATGAATATTAACTTTGGTCTGTGATTGGACTGCTGGAGTGCTGGTTGTTAGCATTATTGATCAGCCCATATAACTGCATTGATTATTGACTGGCGTCCTTGCAGTGCTGTCTGTGGAAGAGGCGTGTGCACCTTGTTTATACACATGGACATAGCTGCATTATGATACTGCAGAGGGGAAATTAGCTTTTTTTTTTACTTTTTTGAGAAACTACATGCCACTTAAAATTAATAGGCTTTGCAATATCTATTATTTTATAAAGGAGACACTGATATCAGTGATGAATCAAATAATGGACATGAAAAACAAACCAAAAAAATCACTACCGATTCCAACATGGTACTAAAGTATCTGACATTACATGCTGTCAGATACAAAAATTCCCAACCTCCACAAACATTTTTACGCATTTATGAATTGGAACGAATCTAAGTGGTGGCTCAGCTTTTCTAACATCCTATGAGTTAATGTGAATTAGGTTTTTAAATATTTGTTCCTAATAGCAATGGCTGTCTCAGATCTCTAGGAGACTCCCAGAAGTCAGTTTGTCATTAAATCTTTAACGCAACAATATTAAACATTCTTTCACTTTCTCCAATTAGGGGTCGCCACAGCAGATCATCCGTATTCATGATCCGCATGTTCGATTTGGCACATGCTTTTACGTTGGATGCCCTTGCTAACGCTACAATATTAATGCTATATAAAAGAGCTTTTTGTTTTAAAACAAAGTGAATTGTTTAAATTTTATTAAGAACTGGTTAAAGAATTGGCAAAATAGCAAATATTTGCACATGCAATCTTCAGTCCCAGAAATCATATTAAAATCATATTATGCCTTTCTATTTGCATATATATATCACCCAGTATTCTTTTTTTTTTACTTTTATTCAGTACTAATGCAGTTCTTTTAGGTGGCCCAGCATATTCACAAACTGGTAAAACAAATAAAACATGCCATTTAGATTTTTTTAAGACACTATTCAGTATATATATTATTACATCAATGTTTAAATGCTTTTACACACACAAGCCTTTAAATGGGGCTTTAGAATAACAAAACACAACAAAGTGCTGTTTCAGCATCAGGTGTACATAAGAGCTATCGTAGTTCTATCTTTTACCGTACCGGAAATCATCTCTGTAGAAACCTGAGTGCATTAGTTATTGATTTCTCATTTTTAAATCTCTCTAACTCGAGCCTTGAACTTTATCATTTTGTTCCAGAACAAATCGGATTTAAGAAAAATGTATTTCTTGTGTTCTTACTAGAACTGTTGACATTTACAGCATTTGGCAGACACCCTTATCAAGTGCCACTTACATTTATCTAATTGAGCAGTTATGGGGTTAAGAACATTGTTCAAGGGCCTAGGAGTGGCCATTTGGTGTAGCTGAGATTTGAATTCATGACCTTTGGATCTAAAGTACAATGGCATAACCATTAAGCTACCACCATTAAGATTAGCATCTTAAATTAGCATTTGGGGATGTGTGTATCTGTTTATTTGCATGTCTATATATTTTACACTGGTTTTTGTTGTATATGAATTTACTTTTTGTTGTTTTTACCATTACAAATTTTACCTAATTCACTTATGTACTAGCTTATTTAAAATGTTTATTCTATGATTTATATATGTGATGGAATACAGGTTCATAACGTACAATAAAAACAGTATAACAGTGTTCTGTTTGTTTAAAATGGTAAAATGATTCAGAAAATGTGTTTTGTGACCAAACTGGCAAAACAATTGCTTTCTATTCTAAGTGCAATTTTGTCTTTAATCCACATTTGTGTTCCCTAATACACACCACATCATTTAAAAAAATCTGCTATCCATTCTAACTCATTTTAGCATGTGCTTAGTTGTATTCCTGAATAAGCAACACACTGCAAGAATCTTTTTTTTGTTTTTTTGTTTTTTTTCTGGGTGTTGTGCAAGCTCTTGAGACAAAATAAATTTTTAGATAAATTCAAGAATGCTTTTCAAAGAGCACAGAATCCGATTGTGTTTTGTTTCACAGGACTGCCTTATACTGGAGAAGAGTGATGTCCACCATACTGTATGCTCATTTCAAGATGACTTCCAGGAGTTTGAGATGATTGACGATGAAGACGAGGATGAAGAGGAAGATGAGGATGCAGAGGGAGATCCTGATGCTCCACCCTCTCCTTCTGCATCTCCTCCTCCTTCCCCTACTTTGGGGTCACTTAAGAGCCGACCCACATCCCTAAACCTGACCACTACAGTTTCGCAGGTATGCACATGAACACTGTTTTACTATGCACTGATACAACTTAAAATATGTATACATATGCATATGTTTGGATATGTAACTGTACAACTGTAAGACATTAATCAATGTTTGGCATTATAGGATTCCTTGAACAACAACAGTAGTGTATCTCCACGAAAGTCAAGCTGGCAGGAATCTCTTCGCAACTCTACTTCAAAGGGTAATTATCTTTAGCACTTTTAAGATTGATTAGAAATACTAATTCAGAAGCTAAATATAGACAGTTGCAGGGGTGTAAACATTTATATTTTAGCTGTTAAGTTTTTGGTTTTTATTCCAGTTTTAAAGATACAGGAGACACATTAAAATGCAATTTGCCTAGCAGTAAAGATAATAACAGTAGTGAAAAGTAACAAAGTAAATGTAATTCGTTAATGTACTTAAGTAGATTTTTTTGTGTGTCTGTACTTTTTTATATTAAAATTTATTAGAATTTTAACATAAATGTTTCCATTTGATGCATTGTACTGAATTTAGCCAGTGGCTAGTTCTCATTCGCGGTACTGAAGTATTTCTTTTTTGGGAGACTTTTCCTTTAACTCCACTACATTTCAAAGTCAAGTATGCTATCTTTTACTCAATTACATTTTTTCGAAAATCAGTTGTTTCTTTTTATTTATGAGTGGATAAAAACATACTGTTTAAACAGGCAGCAATCCACCAATCAGGGTAGAGCTCACGCTTTGTTTTTTAACTTGTTTTTAATTGCTGCTTAGTGATATCTACTTATCACCAACCTACAGTTCAGTGTCAGTTCAACAACAAGCAGAACATTTAGAGAGGAATAAATAATGGAACTCCTGACTCGAACTTTCCATAACACCTGTGACCTTATTTGCATGATTTTTTTAAGTAGTTGAAAAGAAGGTTTTGGGCTCATGATAATTATAATAGATATCAATCAGTGTTTGACTTATTAATATCATTATATGAATAGATTGTTGTGCTAAGAGTAATAATAGAGTCTTTTCACATAAACTAAGTTCATTAAGCAAAGAGTCTTGTGACAAAAATTATAATAGGGACATTATAGCCATAATAAATCACAATAATTTGGATACTTAAGTACATTTAAAGGCAAATACTTTTGCAATATTACTGAAGTGAAAGTTTAAAGGGACACTTTTACTTTTATTGGAGTCATATTTTACCTACTGTATATTACCTCCACTTTAACTCACTTGCATGGTTTAGGGACTTCATCTAAAACTGGCTGATTATCTAAAGAAAAAAATCATAGGACCTGGATTTTGTTGCTGGTTTTAACTATGTTGTTGACTTGTAATAAAAAAAAATAATCTCTAACACTAACAACAGGCATTTGCTTTGTTGTTTAGTACTCTTCAAGTATTTTTTATGTTCTTCATATCTATGACGACAGGTCGTATGTCTCCAAGCCACACTTGCATTGAGGATGGTTCCCACGATACTGATACATGCACAGGGGCTCCTGGCACCACCGTCTCTGCCAAAGGTACTCCCCCAAACCCAACTGGCCACTGTGGTCTCAATCAGTCACCTGGCAGGCCGCTGCTGTACGACTTTGAGGGCAACAAACGCGAGCGTCTTGAATACGGTACAAAATAAAACAGACTTTGCTAGGAGCCCATCAACATGAACAAACATTTACAACCCTGAGCCTGAAGTTATCAGCACGCTTTCCCTAGTTTTCTCAACATCACATCCACTTTGTCCATCAGTAAAGTATTTCAAATGTGTAACAGTATTTCCAGACCCTAAATTTTTTCAAATAAAAAAAAACAAAAATATATATATATAAGTTCTTCTGTTTGTCTTCTTTGTATACCTCTCTGTTTTATATTGTTTACACTTCTATTTTTCTACTGTCTACCTGTTCTTTTTCTAATCAGGTTCCTTCGGACAGCACAACTCATCAGGCGGTCCAGAAGTTACTGAACCGATTGCTGAAGGAACCCTCGAGGAACGTGTCTCCTCAAGTGATGACTGCACTTCCCAGTGCTCTGATACTGAAGTTGACCATGACCTCAATAGCCATGCCAAACGCAGACAGTGCCATCCTCGACCTGATGACACGTATACCATTACTACAGAGACTGCTGATGACCCAGAGCTGGAGACCGACCTTACAATGGATGGCACCAGCAAATGCCTATCCTCTACAGCACCACTCGGGAATGATGCAGAGACCCCTCTGTCAGACGAAGAGTTAGATAAGGAATTTGAGATTGACTTCATGAGTCACGAGACCTTTAATCTAACTTGTAAGGAAGAAGAAGGCTCATCCTATGTAGAGTTTCCCTGCATTGAACCGACAGAACCATCTTGTCTGTCTGTCCATGCATTGTCCAGTCAATCTGAACCCAGAGATGAGTCTTATGACTCGAATCTAGCTGCTGCTTCTGCATCAAATGACACGACATCTCCTTCCTCTGATCCTGGCATTGCTGACATGAATGCCAAGCGCTATGCAGAGTCTGACCACCACAGTGATGACCTTAGCTCTCCTGGATCTGACTCTGATCTTGAGGGTGAGTTGGAGGCAGAGTTTGCCTGTGGTGGTCCACTGGTTAGTAACATGATTTCATCAATCTCGGAGACAGAGTTAGACCTGACTAGTGAGTCCAGCAGTGGAAGGTCCTCGCATCTCACAAACTCCATTGAGGAAGCCAGCTCCCCAACATCTGACCCTGAACTGGATCATGAGCTTGATGTTGAGCAAGACAGTGGCATTGTGGGTCTGAAGGCATCTCTTCTTTTAGGTCAACCTGAGCCTATTAAAGAAGACATTTCACTATATCTGAAGCCCAGTCCGGATATTCATCCTTTTGATGATGGTCAGGCCCTGATGGGGCTACAAAATGTGGATGACGAGCAAAGTTTTGAGCATCAAGCTGATCCAGATGAGACTTTGCCTCCTGCTATGCCATGTGATGACAGTGCAACTCAACAACTGCTACTGAAAATTGAACCAGATCACAGCCTGGAAAGCTTTAAACGGTCCTTTTACCTTCCTGTGGAACCTAGACTTATGCCCCCAGGGGACGATTATGATGGAACCACTGAGGGAGACTCAGAGTCAGAATCAGAGGATGAACTAAGTGAGAACTCAGACTCACCATGGCTTCTTAGCAACCTAGTCAACAAGATGATTTCAGAAGGGTCCTTTCCAATCAGCTGTCCAGAAGATTGCCTCAGGCGCTCTGCCTCCATCTCTGACACAATCTCACCTTCATCTGACTTGGAGACAGAAACCTTCAATGAAAGTGAAGGATACAGAACGCAGATGCTGAAATGCAAAGAAGACTTCCAGGAACAGCCATCTATGGGCTCAGATATGCGAACAGATGGAGAAAAAGAGGGCAGAAGAGACAGTTTTGGTTTAGGAGAAGAGCTGGAAAGCAAGGCTGTCAGCTCTTGTCTATACATGAGCAATCCTACAAATGATACAGTTGTTCCTGTGTGCTTGGAGAGATACCAATCCAACAACACAAATCAGGACTGTACCTCCGAGAGATCACTCAAAAATCAACAAACTGACGTTGAGGAGGAGCCAAATAATGACTTGATGATGGACAGGATGAAGGATCTGGACTCCCCTAGCTTAAGCGAGAGCATTATCAGTGACAAGGACGAGGGTCGAGAGACAAGAGTGGATCCACTTTCTCTGGAAAAAATGACAGAAGTCAAAAACAGTCTGACCCTTGACCTCCCAACAGCACAGACTAATCGCTGCTTCAGCCTCACATACTCCACAGATAATGATGAAGACGAGCAAGATGCATCACCCTTCCTGGAGGCTATTCACAACCCACCCTCACCCTACGGAGACGATACTTACCTAGACAGTTCCCCACCTATCGATGAAAGTGTCCGGGAATTTCGAAATACCTTTGATCCAGCTGGGGTTAGACCTGTGGATGACTCCCTGGCATATGACTCAGTAAAGTACACTCTAGTTGTGGATGAGAATACTACTCTGGAGCTGGTGAGTTTGAAGCGATGCACTTCTGTTCTCAGTGACGACAGCGACGGACTCTCCACCGTTTGTGATGAAGAGGCTGCTGATGAGGATGATGATATCTATGGGCAGAGACAGAACGTGGGTGGTATACGCTCTGATTTACTGTTGAGCTCCTCCTCAGAAGATTCTTCACCAGAGGCTGACCTTCCTTTCTCCAAAAAATTCCTCAACGTGTTTGTCAATGCCACGTCGCGATCCTCCAGTGAGTGATCTAACTTCTCAACCTCTAAATTAAATAGATAGAGATTAAGATGAATATAACTTGATTAACATGACTCCATATATAATGATATATAACTTAATATTTTATATGTTGAATATAACTTTATGTATATGTATTCTGATTTTGATTCTGAATGCATATATATACATATACATTGACTTGAGGTACAATATTTATAAGGTTTTTGATAAAAACTGGATTTTCAGAACACACTCCTCCTTCTCATACATATGTGTTTTGTGCTTTAGGCACAGAATCGTTCGGGTTGTTCTCCTGTACAATAAATGGAGAGGAGAGAGACCAGACTCACAGAGCAGTGTTCAGGTAAATGAATGATATCATGTAACAATCATAAACTTGGTGTGATTATTTATTTTCATAAATGGAGAAATGCAGGCTAGCCGTAAAATCAACACAATACAAACTATCAGCTCTCTGACTGGTATTTTTACAGGTTTATCCCACGTCATGCAGATGAACTAGAGCTGGATGTCGATGACCCGCTTTTTGTTGAGGAAGAGGAGGATGATTACTGGTACCGTGGCTACAATATGCGCACAGGGGCTCGGGGGATCTTCCCTGCTTATTATGCCCATGAGGTCATCGGCCAAACCAAAGACCTGATGGGTAAGAAGATAAGATATACCTTTATTCGTCTCACAGTGGGGAAATTTCTTAAACAAAAAATTTCCAAAGACGAGTTTGTGTTAGTAAACAACCTTTTTAGTTTTTATATTATTTACTGGTTATGATATCATGCACTAAGGAGTTCCTGCCTAATTATTTTTCTAGCAATGAAAAGAAACCCAGCATGGATGGAAAGTTTCACTGTGCAGTTTTTGGGTTCGGTTGAAGTGCCTTACCACCAAGGCAACGGCATTCTCTGTGCTGCAATGCAGAAGGTAAAGATAAAATTGGACACAATGAAAATCAGGAATCATTAATATACTGTAAGATCAATGCTGAAGCCTCTGCTGTTATGTTCCTGCATTGTAGATTGCCACGGCGAGGAAGAGGACAGTGCATCTCCATCCTCCTTCTTTGTGTGAGCTGGAGATCAGCCTACAGGGTGTGAAGTTGATCATGAGCCTGGAGGATGAGTATGACCTCTCGGAGGAGGTGAGAGCAAGAGAGAGAAAGAGAGAGAGGGAGAAAGAGAAAGCGAGAGAGAGAGAGAGAGAAAGAGAGAGAGAGAACTATTTATAATATTTAGAAATATATATAGAAATATGAAGTGTATTACTGAAAATACAAACAGTTGCTCCTCTTTTCTTCCAGTTTGACAGATGTAGTCACTTCTTCCAGATGAAGAACATTTCTTTCTGTGGATGCCACCCAAAGAACAACTGGTAGAAACTCATTCAGCGCTGCATGGTTCAAATATTCTACATTAAAAATTATATTTTGCTTAATGGTTGAGCTCATCTGTGCTCTTCTTTGTCTTTTTGTCTCGGTTTTGCAGTTACTTTGGCTTTATTACCAAGCACCCAGTCCTGAACAGGTTTGCGTGCCATGTCTTTGTCTCTCAGGAGTCCATGCGTCCTGTGGCTGAGTGTGTGGGGTAAGGTGGACACTTCTAATGTAGTATTTAACAGTCCTGACTCTTTTTAAACACACACACACACACACACACACACACATGAAGGGCATGACAGAGCATGCTTAGGGAGTTAGAGGGATAAAGGAGTGAGGGCAGTAGGCCTGGATGAGATGATGCAATGGATGATGGTGTTTCCATCACAAAACCCATCTAGTCCACTGAATAATCATTCACTGTGTGAATAATTTAACATTACAGCATCATCCTGAGCATAAGGAACAGACACAGAAGAAGAGTTATGATCCCTCATCAGTGAGAGACCCGGCCTCATCACATTAATCTGACCTCATTAAAAGAGTCATCAATTACTCATAGAGAGAGGGAGGAGAAGAAGAGAGGAACTCCAGGTTATCTGTTATGTAGACTACACAAAGTTGAGTCCAAAATGAGTAGAAAAACATCATTTAAAATGATAAAACACACACACACACACACACACACACACACACACACACACACACACACACACACACACACACACACACAGGCATATAAATATATTAATTTGCAGTTAGGCTGCAGACTTCATTTTATTGAAATGTTTTGACAGTTATATATTATTACCAAAGTCCTTGAATCAGCATATTAATAAACATTAACAATGTTGGATAAGAAATATTCATTAATATAAAGAAAAAAAAAAGTAAGAGCTGTATTGTTGATAATGTTATTAGAACTTGTCTTAATCAGTACTGTTTATTTGTTTGTGGGTGTGGGTATGGGTGCGTGTGTGTGTGTGTGTGTGTGTGTGTGTGTGTGTGTGTGTGTGTGTGTGTGTGTGCGCAGACGTGCATTTCAGGAGTATTATCAGGAGCATCTTGAGTACGCCTGTCCTACTGAGGATATCTACCTGGAGTAAAGGAAAAAAAAGGTTTCCATGGTCAACAAAAAGAAATGACTGTTCCTGGTTTTGGCCACTTGGGGGCTCTAGGTGGCCTTTAAGGGTTTAATGTAGGCCTTGAGTTTTTCTATCTTTCTCCCTCTTTCTTTCTCTCTCTCTCTCTCTCTCTCTCTCTCTCTCTCTCTCTCTCTCTCTCTCTCTCTCTCTCTCTCTCTCTCTCTCTCTCTCTCTCCCTCTCCCTCTCTGTCTCTCTGTGTGTATCACATGACCTGAGCTCAATATGTAGGTTCAATCTTAGCAATGCATCAATTTGTTTCACTATTTGTTTGTTTCCTCTTTTATTTATTCTCATCCTCGAAACAGATTGCCTGTTTAACTTTTGTATCATTAAGTACCTAGGATTGTGGCACAGATACTTTCACTTTCTCCTGGTTCAGAAACAACAAAACTATGACTTCACACACTCTAATGCATGGCTTCAAGGGTTATGCTCACAGGCAGGTATACACACACACAGGAAATACCTATATTTGAAATTCATTTCGAAGGATGGGTTTCGTTTGTAAATATGTACTCGTTTGATTATTCCAAAACATGCTGAACGTGGTTTGTACTGAAATGAACATCTGGACAGGTGTTGGTTTAGGAATATATGACTATCTGCTCGCTGTAGTAGAAGGTTCCTTGTGCGTTCTTATTATTACCATCATGTAAATACTGTATATTTAGAAAACAGTAGGTGACTACTACAGACGTTCGTTACATCACGGTATGTAAGTAGCACCTCCATTCGCAAAATGGAAGAATGATGAGGATTGCGGGTGGCCAGGAAGGCATGTTCGTTAGCCTGAGAATGGAGAGTCAGGTAGCATTGGCCATGCACGGTCCTGTAAATTACTAACCACTTACTTAAATTAAGCTCTGCTATCGCATCCTATTCCCAATGACTCTTTCGTGCGACTCTTTGTTGGCCATCTTGTGTAATTTTCAGACTGTGCTTTAGTGCTTTAGTGTCTATTTAGTCACTCTCTTCGTTCATTGAAGGCTAACAGTTAAATGTACAGCCAACCGCTGGCGTACTGCAGTCATCAGCCAGATCACTTTGCAAATTGTCAAAGCTCCTAGATTACTTAGGAAAAGGCCTTAATAAAAGTTACAGCCATTCTAAAAGAAGATATAAAAGATAGTGTTAAACAAGTAAAATTGTAAACTGATAAATTATTTCGCATAGTGGTTTTTATTTATTTTTACATTTTTAGCAGAGTAATAATAACATTACGTAGTCTCGTTGTATAAATAATCATTCAAATAATATTTTCATATCCTTATACATTGTTTTCCAGCTTGGCCATATAGAACATGTGACCAGCGCTGAAGTCGAATTCTTGTACGATGTCAGTCAAATGTTTTTGAGCACTCCACATTTGAGTTATTTTCGAATCGATTAGAAATGCATTTTTTGTATTTCAATGGAAAAACGTTCGATAGAATTGGAAAAGCCAGAGATTTGGCGTTTGTCCCTGCCAGCATATATATTTCTACAGTTACAGTTGATACACTCGAGCACGTTTTGATTTTAGACTCGATTTCTTTCACTTTGACTTTAATATGGCACTCATTAAGAGCCCTATCAGGGTCAGAGGCTGATCATTTAATAAACGCTTGCATACATTTAGCTCAAGTGTTCAAAATCATTTGACTGCCAGTGTATAGGCAATTAGATAATATATATTATCTCTAACCATGTAACTAAATCTTATATTACTGACTGCTAATGCAGTTAGATTTTTCTTCTTTGGTCTCCTGCGTTGTAAGTAACAGACACTAAACATTTTTTTCCATCCTATAAATGTCTATCACTCTTCCTAACCTTCACGGCTTTGTTGCTAGACTGTATTCACAGTAGAGAGCCCCCTCCTGGCCATGTATAGTTTCAGGAATGTTCTGTTATAATCTGCCACAATGAAATTCTCCCAGCATTGTATGGACAGCTTGGAACTAAATAACCTATAGATTAAATGGTAATTAAATAGTAAAAGTACTAAGAGGCCTACAGTTAAATGAATAATTTGCTTCTCGGTGTGCTGATGCTTACAAGCTCATATTATTGTAAATTAGGACCTGATTCTTGGCTCCTGCAGGCTGGTTTCATCATCCCGGTGTCAGTAGATCATAGCAGTGCAACATTTAGACTGGAATTGCAGTTGTAGGCTACTCACCTTCTGCTCACTGAATCAAACACACACACACACACACACACACACACACACACCAGCGGCCTGCAGTTTGATTCCTTTGTTACTCGTCCATTTGTGCTGATGCCACATGTAGGAAGGAGCTGCGGTCTTAAGACTATAAATGTGATTTGGTGTCAGTTAGATTGCTGTAAATAGTCTAGTTGAGATGACCATGCTGTGTCCTTTCTATTGAGTGTTACTGAATAAAAATAACATGTCAATTCTAAATAAACAATAACGCAGACATTGATAAACTATCACAGCTAAAACGGGGTTCAAAACTGTAAATTGATTTCCGCTAGTGTCTGATTTTTTTGTTTCAGCTGCTACACACTGCTGTACACGAGGTCAAAAGTTGTCACATTGTGCTGAATAACAGAATGTCTGTCGATCGGCTGTGTCTTTCATACAAACATCCACGTTTTCATGCTAGCATTAGCATTATCAGTACAATCATTTGGTTTGACTTCTCCCAAAGGTTAGCAGAGATGGCTCTGGACTCCGAATTCGAAACGTCTTGACTGTTTTCCCATCGAAATGTTACTTCTTTAATGTTTGTCCAGAAAATAAATGGATCACTTTGAACGTTTTGTCTACACATTAACATTTTACAATCATTGATTGGTCATTAAACCCCTTTATGTATTGGAGCAGAGCAACTGGACCATGTGAGCTTGGATAGCTGAATGACTACAAATACTGCAAATCTCTGGACTGTAATTACATAATGCAGGCCTTTACTGTATATCAAGATGAACAGCAACAGTATGACATACTAGCTATCTTGTATCTTTAAAAATCAAACTTGTAAAAACCAAAATGGAAAAAAAAATTCCCTGCCTTGTCATGGATTTGGTCTTAAAAATAAAACATATGCTTGATGTCATCACTGTGTGGTTGTCATTCTGTAAGCCTGTGTGGATGGTGTGAAGTTCAGCTATGCTAATGTTAATCAGTCAATGTATCTTAGTAACCAGGCAACATAATTATACCCAGTTAAGGACAAGAGTTTAAAGAGTAAATTATTTTTTATTCAATTTTTTCATTTTCGGAATAATTTTTTTTAAGGACAGCTCGATAACATTAAAAACATTAGTAGGATTTTAAATCACTTCAATGCAAATAAATACAAACAAATATTTGAAACATTTCAAAAGAAATTTAAACTATTAAACAAAACACACGAATGCAATCAGAGGTGAAATAGGTGACCTTTTTAATGCATTTTCACAAAAACTATTTTCTCATGAGCATTGTTAATGAATTAATAGTCAGAGCTCGAGCAAAAATGCCTTCTAGACACAATTCTTTTTGTTTTTTTGTTTTAAAATCAAAACAGAAAAAACCCACAAATCAATAGAAATCAGATTACTGCTGCATGACTGTTAGCTTTATGAGATGAGAATATAACAGAACAGCAGAGCAAAAGGATCTTTCACACATTTCACACTGTTTTATAGGAATTATTCTCTTGAACACAGCAGATGTGCGAGTGGCAGTGGCTGATTTTAATGCATTATAAAATTAACACATTAATGCATTTTAAAACTGGTTTTTAGCCAGCGTACAATTTTAAAGAAAAAGGAAAAAATAATACATTTATGTAAATACAGGTAGTCTCAGACTTACGATGGAGATGCGTTATAATGACATCATCGTAACGTGTAAATATCCCCGGAGTCTTAAAGAATGATCAGTATGAGGTAGTATACTGTAATTGGTAATAATTGAACAAAATACAGTACATAATTTAGCAAAACGGAGCAATTTAAAGTACAGTAATGTATAAACTTTACGGTATACATGTATGTGGGAGTGGGTGTGTGGACGAGTGGTGTTGCGTTTTTCCATTTTTTTCCCATTTTGCTGTAGTCATCATAAGATCGGAAAAGTCGAACCATCGTAACTCGGGAACTACCTGTAGAAATAAACTGGTCAGTATGTAATCTCACAGCGGCAGCATTCTGGTTTAGGAGAACACTGTGGGTTACAGCAGGGTGCCAGGTTCGGATCAGTTCCTTTTCCAATCTCACTTTCTCCAAACTGCATCGAGGCCTCGAAATTCTCCTTGAGTTCCTTGATCTCCTGCAGCACACTGACCAGCTCGGGATGGTCCTTCACACTCAGGTTATAGTTTTCAGATGGATCGGACTCCAGGTCAAACAGCAGAGGAGGGTCATGATACTTCAGGACGGAGATTAACCGACAGTCCTGATCTGGAGTTGTTTCACTGTGTGACGCTCCTAAGACAGAAAATAAAAGCAGACAAAGGGATGTAAAGAATATATTGCAGGGTAAAAAGTACATGAATAGAATTAGTTATGAGTAGAGAGAAGCCAGATCTCACCCCTTGTGTAATAATGAGCTTTATATTGTCCCATTCTCACTGCAAACACACCATACTTCTCAGTGGGGTCAACTGGGTAGTAAAACATAGCCTTCCTTTGACCCTGAAAGCAGAGGCATAGCGAGTTATATGAACACATGTAATGAAAGCACTCAAAAGAAACAGCTTTATTTAGACTCATGGTTCTTACTTCTCCATGGTTGAACAATATATCGATCATGTCCACGCCATCCAGCTGAACTTTGGGAAATGGAGCTCCAGCCAATCTGGCAATGGTTGGCAGGATGTCCAGAGTACTAGACAGACTATGGGTGAGTCCTGGGAATTGTAAGTAAATCATTCAATTACAAATAAAAACGAATTCATCCTACGGCGAATGAGTGTAATTCAAGTAAGTAATGATGAGTCTCTCTGCTGCTTTCTCATAAAGTTAATAAGACAAAATATATCACTTGTAATGTTGGAATTGCTCTGTAAATTAAAAAAAAAATCAACAGCTGTCATATACATATGCATTATGTACATGTTTATGTACGACTACTGTACCTGGTTTGATGACTCCAGACCAGTAGGCAATAGCAGGTTCTCTCATTCCTCCTTCATAAGTAGTTCCTTTACCGCACTTTAACAACCCAGAATTTCCCCCACGAGACATTCGCATAAGTTCTGGCCTGAAGAAGAAAAAAAGAAAACCCATTATAGAGCAATAAAAATACAGTATAAACATAAAGAACTGCAGGAAGTTGTTGTTTTTTATTTCGAACCACACACAAACACTCACCCATTGTCAGATGTGAAGAAGACAAGTGTGTTGTTTAGCACCCCTGTGTCCTTCAGCGTCTGCAGGATGTTTCCTACAGTGGAGTCAAACTCCAGCAGTGCATCTCCAAACGGCCCCCTGAGCGATCGGCCCACAGATTTCCACCCTGCAAACTGTGGGTAGTGAGTGTGCTACATGGACACACGGACAGATAAAAGAGAAAAAACATGTAAAAAAATATGTATCCATTTTTTCCATACCAATCTATTTTATACAATTTAAGCAGAAGTCCTTTTACTGTGCATCTAGAATCATTATTTGTGTAGCTACTATTAATAAAGAAAGTTAATCCTTTAAATGAAACTTTATGAAATACAGTGGAACCTCGGTTTACGGACGGCCTAGTGTACGTGTGTTTTGTTATACACACAACAATATCCGTGAAATTTTGTCTGGTTATACGTACGAAAATTTGTTATAGAAACCTCGCGCTGGTACGGTGGGTCTTTGCGCACGTTTCCAAACTCGGCGACAACAGCCAAGAATTTTCATTAGATCGTTTTTTAGTAAAAGTAAACTAAAAGTGATTAAAAAAATTAAATAAGTGAAGACATTGAAATCCTTCCCACATGATTCCCCCCCTTCGCAGCAGTTACCCTCATCCTCCACTCCGCCTCGTCTTCCTCCCATCACCGACTCTCCTTTAAACAGTTTTTATTTTAATTTAAGATTACTATTGTAACAATATACAGTAATACAGCAAATATCACTTATAAATGTAGTAAACTGTATTACTAATATATTTGTCATTTTATATGAATATTTTCTGGGTTCTGGAACGTGTTATCTGAATTTTTCATATTTCTTATGATTTGGTTTGAGTATACGTATCTGGATTGAGTTACATTTGCAAACCGAGGTTACACTGTATAGTGTGGTTTTAAAGATTAACCCCTTTTATTTGGTATTTATCTTATAGCATTATTTTACTGCAAGTTCTTTAAAAGAAATGCTATGTGAGTCAGGAATGTACGTCTGACATATTTATATAGCCTGCGATCTGATTAGCCAGACAAAAAAAAGAGCTCGATTAAGCTTAGGTCATTTCCTGAACAATGATATGAAAGACGTGCACTGGTGATTGGGAAAAAAAAAAAAGTTTTTTAATGTAGCCAGTATTTTCCCACAGGGAAATTGTAATTCCTTGGCAGCGATGTAGGAAGCTGGGGTCAGAGCGCAGCCATGTTTAATACGTTTGCACTCGGTTGCACACGATGTTATGTGATGTCGCTCTATGTTGTGTGATGTGATGTCGCTCTGTGCTGTGTGATGTTGCTCTATGTTGTGTGATGTGTTATGTCGCTCTGTGCTGTGTGATGTTGCTCTATGTTGTGTGATGTGTTATGTGGCTCTATGTTGTGTGATGTCCCTCTATGTTGTGTGATGTGTTATGTCGCTTTATGGTGTGTGATGTGATGTCGCTCTATTTTGTCGATTGTCGCTCTATGTTGTGTGAAGTTTGCTCTATGTTGTGTGTTGTCGCTCTATTTTGTCGATTGTCGCTCTATGTTGTGTGAAGTTTGCTCTATGTTGTGTGTTGTCGCTCTATTTTGTCGATTGTCGCTCTATGTTGTGTGATGTCGCTCTATGTTGATTGTCGCTCTATGTTGTGTGATGTCGCTCTATGTTGTGTGATGTCGTCATCTTATTTAACTGAAAATGAACTCTAAATGGCTCTAAAAGCTTCACTTGAAGCAAACAGGGTTTTGAGCCTTGATCAAGGGTCCCAAGAGTGGCAGCTTGGCGATCCCGGAACTTTACACCCCCCGACCTTCTGCTCAGTAACCTAGAGCCATTACCACTCACATAACCTCCTCCCCACCAAGACACAAAGACCTGCTATTACATTAGTGAGATGTGTGACTGCTGACTCACATGAGAAGGATAATAGAGGAAGAAAGGTTGGCGTTTCTGAGCAGAGCTGCGGATGAACCCTGTGGCAAAATCACTGTAGGCGTCTTCCAGATTAACAAAATCTACAGGCTGCTGCGTGATGGTTTCCCCCTTCATCAGAGGCACGGTTACCGTACCGACATCACAGAAGCCATAACACTTCACATCCGGAGGGAAGCAGGTCAGATTGTGACAAGGACCCTGTACAGAAAATAAGTAAGAATGGAGTATTTTATACATCGAAATCTACATGTACCACATCGGTAAAACGATTCCAAAAATTCTTTACCAGATGGCAGGGACAAATATGTTACCATGTCATGAGAGTATGGGATGCCGAGGTAGTGGTCAAAGCCTTGTCGTGTAGGCAGGTAAGTACCATTAGCGCCGTAGCCCAGGTGCCATTTCCCCATCATGGCTGTGGCATAGCCTAGAGGTTTTAGCACTTCTGCAATAGTGGTCTCGTTAAGAGGGAGCCCACCTATTGAGCCCGGGTACAGCACACCGGGGTAGATCCCAGAACGTGTCTGGTAGCGTCCTGTCAACAAAGATGCTCTGTTGAATGAGAAGAAAACAGTCATGAGATGATGTTATGTTCATTTTTTTTTTGACTAAGGTTTAATTTTGCTTATTGTTGTTTGACTTTCCTGATAATTAAAAAGAACATCAAGCATCCCAAACTTGACATTATCCAAATACTGTACTGCCTTGCAATAACAGCATACTGACAATCCTAATACTCCTCTGGTATCATTAAATAAATATGACATATCTTATCATTTATCTTCTGAAAATGCTTCATCATGATCTGAGTTGCTTTGGATCTGAAGCTCATCCTGAGAACACAGAGGGTGAATTTGAAAATACAAACTGGTCTGTTGTTATATTAAAAACTGAAATCGAACACTTAGTTCTTCTGTATATTTTCTCTTCTTCTTCTTCAGTGTGTATTTGCAGAGAAATTGTTCGAATCTACACTGTAGGTAGGATTTTAGCCCCAAGACTATGTCTTTAATTAATTATGGGGTTTGACATTTATATTATATATTTATTTTTATATGTTTCACACTACTGGATGGCTCTGGGTTACTGATTGAAAGGTTGGGGGTCCAGGCTGAGACACTTGGGGCCCTTGAACAAGGCCCTTAACCCTTCAGGTGTGCTGTAACAAGGCTGCGCTCTGATCCCAGCTTTTCTAACATTGCTGGTATATGCAAAGATAGAATTATACTCTGCTGTAAGGTACATGTGACAAGTATGAAGCTCACTTTCTTTCTTTCTTTTTTTCTTGCCCATGTTCAAATGTACAGGAAGCCCCGCCCCCCCAGGACCTATACAATGACTGACAGGAGGGTCATCCAATCATATTCATACACTTGAGCTGAAGCCCTAAACAATAATTTTTCATCATGTTTTACATGTTTTTCAGGTTTTCCGTACAATACATAAACACAGAAATAAAGTAAATGATCAGAGTAATTATAGTAAGCAGAAAATAAAGACACTGCACACCTGGACGGGCTGCACACAGGGCTGGTGGAGTAGAAGTCGGTAAACCGGAGCCCATCAGCCGCCAGTCGGTCCAGGTTCGGTGTGAGTGATGTAGGATGACCCGAGAAACCCAAATCTCCATAACCCAAATCATCCGCAAACAGCAGCACGAAGTTGGGCAGAGGTGCAGCCTGGCACAGGGACACCAGCACTAATCCAACAACCGTAAACTTCTCCATGACCTCCACACCGCTCACATTATTCCCTAGGGAAAACCTTCAGCAGCATCTCCAGCACCGCCATCAAACTTCACACAACTGAGACCCCTAAAGCATGTCTTCATTCAGTCCGGAAATCACGCTGCAATAACAGTGTAGAGCGCCGTGTTTCACTCTGCAGTCACGTGGAAGTCATGTGAAAATCACGTGATCAACCTTAACCTTGACGTCATACAGAGGGCTTATGGGATTTGAAGTGGTGAAAGAAAGAAAGAAAGAATAAGAGAGAGAGAGAGAGAGAGAGAGAGAGAGAGAGAGAGAGAGAGAGAGAGAGAGAGAGAGAAAGAAGCAAGCAAATAACCAAACAAAGGTTATAAATGAAACATATTACAATTTTTTTGTTAACTGGATTTAAAGTTTCTGTAATTTGTCTTTAATTTAGCATACAGTAAAGAAAGAAAGAAAGAATAAGAGAGAGAGAGAAAGAAAGAAAGGAAGAAAGAAAGAAAAAAGAAAGAAAGAAGCAAGCAAATAAACAAACAAAGGTTATAAGTTAAATATATAAAAACATCTTTTTGTTTACTGGATTTAAAGCTTCTGTAATTTGTCTTTAATTTAGCATACAGTAAAGAAAGAAAGAAAGAAAGAAAGAAAGTAAGAAAGAAAGAAAGAAAGAAAGAAAGAAAGAAAGAAAGAAAAAAGAATGAATGAATTAATGAATGAAAGAGAGAGAGAGAAGCAAGTAAACAAACAAACAGGTTATAAATAAAACAAAAATAAAACATATTACAATTTTTTTGTTTACTGGTTTTCAAGTTTCTTTAATTTGTCTTCAATTTAGCATACAGTAAAGAAAGAAAGAAAGAAAGAATAAGAGAGAGAGAGAGAGAAAGAAAGGAAGAAAGAAAGAAAAAAGAAAGAAAGAAGCAAGCAAATAAACAAACAAAGGTTATAAGTTAAATATATAAAAACATCTTTTTGTTTACTGGATTTAAAGTTTCTGTAATTTGTCTTTAAATTAGCATAAGGTAAAGAAAAAAAGAAAGAAAGAAAGAAAGAAAAGACTTGCTGGAATGTGTTCTATACCACAAATACAAGTCAAGTATTTTATTTGTTTGTTTGTTATCTATAATTTCCATTTATGGCATTTGGCAGATTTTCTTATCCAGAGCAACAATTATCTCATTTATACAACTAAGCACTTGAGGGTTAAGAGTTTTGCTCAGGGACCCAGCAAAGGCAGATTTGTGGTGGTGGGATTTGAACTCTCAACCACTAAGCTAACCTTTTACAGACTAATAAACTTAGACCCCTTCATTATAAATTCATTTTGTGCACATTGTTTTAACATTTTTCAATTTCCTATTAGAAACAGAGCGACCTTTAATCCTGAATTCCTTTTAATTAAGACCAGTAAGTCTCCCAGTTACAACACATCAACATTTAGGCTAGATGTCTGCCTCTGTAACTAGAATAAAAATCGACCCCTGGTTATGTTTCATGGGCCCTTAGATTGCAAAACCACCGCTGAACACATATTTCAGCTCACAGCTACTGAACATACAATATTCATTCTCATGTTAGAAATTACAGACCATAATAATTTCTATATTATATTTCTATATATCGATATTATAATGTCTGTTTCTATTTCTACTCTTTAATGTAGTAGTATTGCAAAATCCAATAAAACATTAATCAGAGGATACATTTCATCTTCTGAGGGAAAAAATTAGAAAAGGTTGAATGTTTTGGACAGAGAGATTTTCTCTGCCACTGTGGGTCACTGTTTCCCTGATGGTGGCGCAGTGTAAGTACACAAAGCTAAACGCAGACAGGATTTTTGAGGATTCCTACTGTAAATTAGCCTAAAAAACAGATTCACAGCCCTCCTGAAAATCCAGCTGCCCTGCACATTATTAGTGTTTTCCTTGCTCTTGCACACACTTTTTTTAAACTAATGGGTTATGAATGTGTGTGTGTGTGTGTGTGTGTGTGTGTGTGTGTGTGTGTGTGTGTGTGTGGAGAATACATTAAAATGTCAGACCAGTGCTAGGACTTATGGAATTGGAAATGGATCAATCAATAATCATTAAACAAAAAAATATATTATATTACCTTTAAATAATCTGTATAATTAAAGTACAATAAAATGTTGGGTCTTTTTTAAGGGTCCAAATGCAATACAACAGTTACAGTAATCTGGAGCAATTAGGGTTAAGAGCTCAAAAGTGCTAGTTTGAACCCCTGACCTTCTGATTAATAACCCGCAGCCTTAATCGCTGTGCCACCACAAGCTTTATGGTATATTATGACTGGAGTTCGTATATGCTATCTTACTGCTGCGGTAGTAATCCAACATGATAATCCGTCAAAAAAAAACCAATTCTTCAAGAATGAGAAGATATAAAAAAATATAGACTGGCTGGTCTTCATCATTATTTTGTTTCTTGGTACAGTACACCACAGGTTTGTCCAGAATTTCCTCAATTCCAAATAATTGATTGATTTCTGAACTATGAGGAGAAACTCTTCTGACTTCACTAACCCCACCACTCAATAAGTGCATTGCAAAGTAGGAAATAGAGTTCACGAGTTTATTAAATCTTAATTAAAAGTTATATGCCGTCTGTAATGTAATTATTGCAATTAAGCACAAGACCACTTACTTCCTCCTACTGCAATTAAGTAATTGAAGAGTGTATCGGACAGCATGAGTCTAAATTGGCCATAAATGCATAAGGAACTGACTGTGTCTTTAGACAGAAATAAAGAGATAGCAGGGAAACACCCATCGTTTCATTGATGCTCTGGGTTTTACACTTAGAGCTCTGCTAATGTGGTATTGAAATATAAACTATTTATATCATTCATTTAAACTATTGCTACTTTATGCACACATGCTGAAATGTGAAATTTATCAAACAAACTCCTGATCAGAGGTCCAACATTTTAACCACTGAGGTAAGCCTTTACAAACTAATAGATTTAAACCCCCTCATTATAGATTTATTTCATGCACCTCATTTTGTAACATTGTTTGTCCAATTTTGTTAAACAGAAAGACTTGCTGAAATTTTTGAACCTTTCAACCCCCAAAAACAATAACTCGGTGTTGATGTTTTTAAATGACTGAGGGTAATACACGGTGAATTAAACCTATTCAATTCCAGTCAAACAGACCAGTAAGTCTCACAGCTGCAACACATAATCATATAAATATATACGCCATATTTCTGCCACTGTAACTACATTGAAAAACTTGTTAAAGTCTCTTGAATGCACAACCTATGAGAATACAGTTTTAATATTCGATTTTGGGCAAAAAGGTTAACATTTAGATTTATAATTAACAACTATATAAAACTATATAGCAGTTATGATGTACAAGTACTTTTAAAACATACACACCTACATACAAACATGTTTAAAAAAAAAAAAAAAAAAGTTCCTCTCATACTGTTTTGAAAAATTTAACAAAGTAAACTCAGAGTTTTGATACTACTAATTAAGGCTTTATTATTATTTGTGGAATGCTGGCATAGTGGCACAGCTGGTAGTGTGTCCAACTCATACTGTAAAACGTTTTCAATATTCCTCATATGTGCATGATTTTACTTTAGGTGCTCTTGTGTAATTATGCAAGTACTATACATTTTCACCAGACAGGATTCAGTGTGTAATAGGGTGTGTGCATAGTTTTCTTAATAGACTGGTGTCTCAGCCAAGATGTATTCCCGCTTCAAACATAGCGTTCCCTGATCCACCATGACCAGCCACTGCTGATGAATGGACAGTTATATCTATGTGTCTGGCTGAGAAAAAGACGATGCATTTACTATTCCTTTTCACGTCTCTCTACAAAGCTGACCTACATTCAGCTCAGTGTGATTGTGCATATAGTAGGAGTAATGAAGGGAGGCAGAAGGAGAATAGGAGAATAAAAAAAAAGGGAGGGGGCGAATATGATAAATCAAGATGGTCAGAAATGTCTCTTTGTGCCCTTCAAGGCCAAACCACAAATGTGGTTGGACAGGGAGGATGGACTGGGGTTTGTATTTTGGGGGTGAAGGAAGAATAGAAGAATCATCTATACTTACAATTGCTTTGCCCTGAAAATGTCTTATTATTCTCTCCTGAATGCTGGTTATTGTCCGCCTTCCTACTGTGCATTGTAGAATGTGAAAATTCGGTTATTGGATTGCTTTCTGACAAGGCCAGTGTGTGTGTGTGTGTGTGTATGTGTGTGATCATACAAAGCTGTAATAAAAAGGAAAATTTGCAGAGCACGTCTTTGGATTTCGCAACTATGTTAAGTAACAGTGTGGTGAAGATCAAAGATTGCCTGATGGTAATCAGCTGTAATAAATCTATTCCTCAGAGATGCATTAAGTGAAATTTTCCTATTCTAAACGTGTAGCGCTTTTGAACATCCTCATATAAAGTTCCTCATTACAGTTCTAAAGTATCACTTTGATCAGTCTCATTTGCTACTCTGTGCTCTGAGTGCTGGGTCCTGGAGTTTTTCTCAGGATTGTAATATGATATTGATTTTGTCATAATCCCCTTTTTTTCATGCATACTTAGGACAGAGTTACGCTTGTATAGTGAGGATTTAATATCTGCACATGAAATTCTGCACATTAGGATTCAGATTTCAGGCTTATCCAAAAAATAAGGCATTTTTACAGAAATTATGCAAGAGTTTTACACATGGGGGCGGAGCCAAAAATCAAGGTGTTTTTTAGTCAAGCACAGTTTTGTCCTCGAACTAAAAAGCTTCCATGATATTGATTTGAGGAACAGGATCTCCATCTCCAGTCTGAAAATGTAATCGCAACATGTCTAATTGAAATTAGTGTTTGTATCTGTTAATACAAATAAAAAGTTGTAAAAAAAAATAAATTAACTATTATCGTACCCTCAAAGCAAACAATAAGTGCTCATTTTTTAAACTTTTTTAATTTTTCTTCCTATCAAAGAAATACATTTCCATTTCCATCAGACATTTACACTTATAGAGTATAGTACACAGTTATATTTAAACATACGTTTATCTACATCTATACACACATTTACATATCAGTATATGCCCATATATACATATACACATTATGTTTAATGTACACATGCTCATAAGAAATATAGATAGAAAAGAGAGAAGAAAAAAAGAGAAAACTATGTACATATAGGGGGTGATCTTCCTTTATATCATACATTTTCGATAAAAAAATTAAATCAGGTCTATAAAATATTGCATGTTTGGTAAATTTTTTAAGTTCTCCTTCATTCTCTCTCCCTCAACATTTTTGCAACATTTCTGATAAATGCATCTTATAGAGGTTGTTGGATGCTGGGGGATCAGAGTGTGGTTGTATTTATTGACATTTTGCTGACAGCTGACATCTTTACATTGTGAATGCTGTGGTACTTTTTCGTACTAGGCGACTTTGAGTAAAAAAAAAAAAAGTCGCACTTTGAGCTTTGCCAATATTTGATAGTATGACATGCTATAATCAATGCGTGTGTAAAGTTTTGTAAAGTAATGTTTTTAATTTAAAGTAAAAGAGCAGGATGCAGCATTAATTTAACCTGTGAGCGCGTGTCCCCGGCAGCTCTGACGCAGGTCACCGCTGTTAATATGGTTCTTGCACTGCATTTATGTAAATTTACCATTTAATGGCTTTCAGCAGAGGTTTCACCTGCAGCTTGTGTGAACCACGAACCATGGCTTGCATTTTGCATTTTATTATTGCGGTCAAATATCTGTAGTTTAGCCTAAAGTATACTTGAGGCAGGTGCGTTACAGATGGGAGCAGATTCCTGGGATGAATGTTGGTCTTCTGTGATCCTGTTGTAGTCCATCTGCATTCTGAAATGCTTTTCTGCACTAAAGTGGTTATGTAAAATGCCCTGCTGCCAAGTCTTAACAATGCATCTCCACTTACCAAAACTTATGTTTATAATTGTCATCATTTATTATACATTTCATCCATATTTGCATGATGTTGTATATATTCTTTAAAGAATGTTGTGCATGTGTATAGGTTTTTCTAATAATCTAGATGATAATAGTAAAGTATAGACTAGGCAGAGAAATTGGAGAATTTCTTTGGGTTTTTTAAACAAATCCCAGTTGTAGTGAGTAAATGGTGCACTTTACCTGCAGACAGAGAGAGAGAGAGAGAGAGAGAGAGAGAGAGAGGGAGAGAGAGAGAGAGAAAATGCACAAGCAGCACTTTCTTTACCTTGAGATGACTGAATAAAATGAAATACTCAGGTCACGTAGTCTGTCATTGTTACCTGATTACCAGCTTGTAACTGAAATAAATGTTAAATGTGATCTTCTCTCATTGAAATAACTAGAAAACAGCAAGCGATGAGCAAATGATATGTTGGATATGTGAGCAAAGCATCAGCATCAGGCTTAGACTGGCTGCAGAAATGTAACCTTGACCACTTTGTATTCAGGCTGTGTGTCTCACTCTGCTTGGCTGATTCGTATATAAATAAGTTGGGTAGCTAAATGCCTGCGGGATATCCTTCTAGTACACAGGTAGAAGCATGCCCTGTAATGTATTGCCTATTAATAATACAGCCACGTGAACACTGATTTTAAGATAAATGTTGGGATGTGGTTAATTATTACATTGTGGATTCTGAGAGTAAGTGCTTTTATATATCAATCCCTAATTGCTGTTCACAAAAGCGCATGTGTTCTGCCCACCCAGCAGCAGATGAATAATTGAGCGGGTGGTTGTGGCAGAAAGGGAGGAGAAGTTAGGATTAAAAACTCCTTACCTTCGTTCTCCTCTCTCTCTCTCTCTCTCTCTCTCTCTCTCTCTCTCTCTCTCTCTCTCTCTCTCGCTTACTTGCACAGTGTGTTACGAGACAGTAGATAAGACTGTTGAATAATTCAGCTAGTGATCATTTCCTCTTGCCTGACTGTTTACTGCTCTTTGGCATCAATGCAGTGGTTCTGTTTTGGGTAAAGAAAAAAAAAACTGTGAAAGAGAGGAGACGGGAGAGTAAATGATGATGTCTGTGTTTTTGTAAAATCCCGTGGAGTAAAATATTTGGTGACTTTCAGATTTTGAAATCTAGCACTGTGTAACAGCACTTACCTGTTTACAATTTATTAGCTAGTTTATGGGATTTGGCTGCCGTTTTTAATGCTTTTCCTCAGTGGTACAGTGGGGTACATATCCACATCCTTAGTCCATATATTTAGTGTTTGTTGCACGTCGTGCTTAAGGTTAACATTCATTCTGTTTTGTACACTACTCTTCTATGACACCTGATTTCCGGCTTGTAATAGCACTGATATTTCAGCATTCATAAATGTTTAATTGTGGACAAAACATAATAATTAAACATAATACTTAATTATATATATATGTACTGCAAAAAAGAACAAGAAGTGTACTGAATGCTTCAATGAACTCCTTTATTGCAAAAATGTGTAAATCTGAAGAGAATTAGCCAATAAAACAAACATCCGATATCTGCTTCTGCCTTTTAAACTGCATGCCTCGATTCTCTGAGGAACGATTTCTTGCAGTTTTATAAGGAGATCTCAATTTAATAAGCCTGTTCTAAGCATCTTGTGATTTGTTTCTGCTGACCATGGAGCTCATTCACTAAGATATCTGCAGGTCTCAGAACAGCTTCCTGTATGTCTTTCTGAACCTCTCTGTAGCATCATTTGTGACATAATAATTTATATTTTATTTGGAAGTGAATTAAATATATTACTTTTCTACTGTTATGACCCAGTCTAGGGTTAGGTTTGGTAATTAGCTCAGGATTCAAAGGATTTAATATCATTATAATGAACATGAAACACACACACACACACACACACACACACACACACACACACACACACACACACACGCACACATTTTTGGAGCTGCCTTCCCTGAAACTAAAGCTGACTACAAAACCCAAGAAGACTTCTTGTCCCACACCGTGGCTGTCAGAAGTTTTGCGCAGTAATCGACAAGAACTCCGATCTGCAGAGAGGAAGTGGAAAAAATCACAGCTTGATGTAGACCTCTCATCTTACCGTGCGCTCCTGACAAGCACTTTTGTACGTCGCTCTGGATAAGGGCGTCTGCTAAATGCCGCAAATGTAAATGTAAATGTAAAGCAGGGACAACAAACAAACATAAAATTATAATACAGCCAAGCTTCCATAACTCCCTACCACAAAAACAGAGGTAATGATTCCATATAAATGTATTAATTAAGAAAGATAAACAAAAAAATCCATATCCAAATTTTATATAAACAAATAATATTGCTAAAAGATTTTTCCTTAAATAGGCGCATCATTCATGATGTCATCAAGGCAAAGGCGGAATCAAGGCAGGTTAGGGAATGCCGGAAACTCTGTTTGGGATTCCGACCTGCACACAACACAGCACATTACACAAAGAGCACACAACAGAGTACCGACAAACAAAAAACAACTGGCTGTAACCCTACTGGCACAATAATACAGAACATCTAACTATCACAGACCATCTGACCTGCCCAGTACTATAGTTTTTATAATGCTAAACACTACAATGTTTTGTTTAATGTATTAGCATGTAGCATGTAATCAGGGCTGAAGTTGTCTTAAAAAGATTAATTTTCAAATTGTAGTAACTGATCAGTATTTTAACTTGCCAAAATATTTCCCCAAATACACAGTGCCTTTGTATTATTACAAATAGATGTCTTTATTATTTAATTATCCGTTGCTCAAACAACGACACAATGACTCATTGCTTCAGTGTGTGTGTGTGTGTGTGTGTGTGTGTGTGTGTGTGTGTGTGTGTGTGGGAGAGAGAGATTTTCTGACTTGCTAATTGGATGCTGAATAACCACAAATGTGTTTGAATTGTATAAAACAGTTTAAAGGTTTATACAAATACGTCTTTTGAATGTCCATTAGCACATATGGTGTTGACTAGAAAAGACATCGCCTGGGCTATTATATCCGAAAACTTCGCAAGCTGTCAGACACTTTTTACTGAATTATCGATTTCATTTTTCTTTTCCTTTTCCTCATTATTTTCCTGTTTTCCCTCAATTGTGTAAATGTACGACCTGGTTATTTTGAACTAACTATAAATATCTGTAGCCTCTAGCTTTAGGAAGGTCAGAATAAGAAAATATCAAGAAATAAGTAAGTGTTTTCAGCTGCAGTATACATTATATAGTACACATACAAACATTTATAGAATATGCTACTTTATGAAAATATTCACTGTGTTGATGTGACAGAAAGCAGAGTTACTTCTGATGCAATAACAGCATGACCCATAGTGTTTTACTTCAAGTTTTACTTCAAGTTTTTTAATTTTGTGAAAAGTTGGTTAGTCCTTCAGATCCAGTTATCAGAAATCTTAAGTAAATGTCATTATAAATGGCTAAAGCATATCAACTAATGGATGTTTTGTTAAAAAACACATTTGGTAAAATTCTATTATTTTGTGTCTTGGATTTGTTGTGACCTTAACAACATACAACATGCTATAATAAAAAAAAAAAAATCTAAAACTTTCAATATATTAAATTATTAGTGCTGTGATTGAAAATGATATATAAATACTCAACCTTTTTTAAGGATGATAACAGTTACTTTCCAGTTCCAAATTGTTTCCATATTTTGCAGTGAATTATTGTTTCAGAAGCCCCCTCTTTGCTCATTTTCTGTTTCAATCTTTTTAATGGTCATATTCCTTTCCCTGCTACTTCTGACATTGAGTGTGAATTAAATTTGCCTGGCTTTCATTTCCTGTTATTGGCCTTGATTACGATTCCCCGCAAATCCAAGATAAAATGTGGCATGTTTACATACAATATGGAAGGTTCCTGTATACTGCGCTTACATTTCATTACATGGACTTTGAGTTCTTTATTAAAAGGTATTGCAACATGAGAATGTAGACATGGCTCAGCTAATGTGAAAATTCATGGGTGTCATAACTGATTTGCTGTCTCTCACATCATGTTTCTCTGTAGAGAGAAGCTAACAAGATTGGACATTCTTTCAGCTGCGCATCACATCCTTTCAGGATGACAATGTGTTCGAGAAGTTTGCAGTGCAAACCGACTGAAGGTCTTTCTTTTTCTTTTCTTTTATATTATAAAAGTTGTGCAAAATAGACTTTGCTCTTGAAAAACCGCTTCCATGGCATATTAGACATATAGTATCAGATGAACATAACTGAAAATGACTGAATAGGTGTTAAGAATGTCTCAAGGTGCAGGTTTAAAGAATATAAAGAAGCAGCAGTAACACACTTCATAGTTATTCCGATGACCTTTATATAAAGTATAAAGGTATGTGAAGCCAGTCAGGGGCCAGTAAAAAACATTGTAGCAAGGCCATTTATATTAGCTTACTTAATTACTGTAATATTTTTTTTTAATTGCTTCACTTCAATGTCCCTATGTGTTAGCATTCAGGCAAGTACATTTTTCAGTGTAAAGTTTTTTTTTTCATTGTGCTTGTGGAAGTCTTTCTGCCTCTTTAGCAGTTATGATAAAGCTCAGAGCCTCAAAAAAGTGGATTTGTGCTCCAGACCCATTGTAAATCAAAAGAGATGTTATCATGAACAGTGTTAATCTCTTTTATACAATTGTCTTCTAGAACAAAAGTTTGTACATATACCATAATTTCCGGACTATAAAGCGCACCCACTGAATTTCTTAAATATTTTTATTTTGAACATAAATAAGCCGCACCTGTCTAGACTAATGAACTTTACACAGGCTTTAACGAAAGATATGTTGCGCTTCTTTTAGGAGCATAGCGGTATTTTGGGAATAGCCTGGCGCCGCATTTTTCCACTATTTCTGCATGTGTGGAGACTGAGGAATATGTCCTTATAATTTTCTGATGTTTCTTTGTTTCTAACCCGTAACGCTGTTGCCAAGAAAAATAAAAAAGCACATGTTTTGGAAACCTGTCTGTGCTTATATGATTTCTGTTGCAACTGTAGTTAGTGAACTCTCCCATGACCCAGCCTCAACTAGCTACAATGGCTTGTATCATTTACATTTACATTTGCGGCATTTAGCAGACGCCCTTATCCAGAGCGACATACAAAAGTGCTTTAAATCTCTAGTAGTGAATAAATCTTACACTGGTACGAAAGAATACAAACTCAATATAAATATAACTAGAATTCTACAAACTTGGAAAGTGCTAATTTAAGTATTTCAGGAAGAGGTAGGTCTTCAGTCGTCGCTTAAAGATAATCAGGGACTCTGCTGTACGGACATCTAGGGGAAGTTCATTCCACCACCTCGGTGCCAGAACAGAGAAGAGCCTTGAATTGTACTTACCTCTCAATCTGAGAGAAGGTGGTACCAGTCGAGCAGTGCTGGAGGATCTCAGACAGCGTGGTGCAGTGCGAGATGTGATGAGGTCACTGAGGTAAGATGGTGCTGGTCCATTTTTGGCCTTGTAGGCAAGCATCAGTGTTTTGAATCTGATACGTGCAGCTACTGGAAGCCAGTGAAGGGAGCGCAGCAGTAGGGTGGTGTGGGAGAACTTGGGCTGATTGAACACAAGTCGTGCAGCTGCATTTTGGATCATTTGCCGTGGACGAATAGCGTTCAGGGGAAGACCTGCCAGCAGAGAGTTGCAGTAGTCCAGTCTTGAAATGACAAGAGACTGAACAAGCACCTGGGCAGCCTGTATGGACAGAAATGGTCGAATCCTTCGGATGTTATAGAGAAGAAATCGACAAGAACGAGCAACATTAGTGACGTGGGAAAAAAGACAGTTCATTGTCCATAGTTACCCCAAGGTTACGAGCAGTGGCTGAAGGGGAGAGCAGAGAGTCATGAAGTGTTATTTGTAGATCTTGACCTGGAGATGAATCACCTGGGATGACTAGCAGTTCTGTTTTGCTGGGGTTGAGTTTAAGTTGGTGAGCCCTCATCCATAAAGATATGTCTGACAAGCATGCTGAGATCCGAGCAGAAGCTGTGGTATCTGATGGAGGGAAAGAAAAGATGAGTTGAGTGTCATCTGCATAGCAGTGATAAGAAAACCCATGTGAGGATATGACTTCACCAATGGAGTGGGTATAGAGGGAGAAAAGGAGGGGACCAAGTACCGAGCCTTGTGGGACACCGGTGGTAAGTCTGCATGGGGCAGATGTGGATCCCCTCCATGTTACCTGGTATGAGCGACCTTCCAGGTAGGAAGCAAACCATTTCCATGCTGTTCCGCAAATACCAAGGCTCTTGAGGGTTGACAAAAGTGTATTGTGGTTGACTGTGTCGAATGCTGCTGAAAGGTCCAGAAAGATAAGTACAGATGACAGCTTGGCTGACCGAGCAGCATGTAGTTTCTCAGAAACAGCCAATAGTGCCGTCTCTGTGGAATGTGCCGTTTTGAACCCAGACTGGTTCGGATCGTGGAGGTTGTTCTGTGAGAGATAGACAGACAGTTGGTTAAAAACAGTGCGTTCCAGAGATTTAGAAAGAAAGGAAAGGAGTGATACCGGTCTGTAGTTGTTGATGTCTGATGGATCCAGAGCCGGTTTCTTCAAGATAGGAATGACCCTTGCTTGCTTGAAGGTAGTTGGTACATAGCCAGATGTTAATGACCCATTGATGATTGTGGAGATGAAGGGCAGGAGATCTTGTGCGATGGTCTGGAGCGTATTTGAAGGGATTGTATCCAGGGGACAGGTGGTGGGATTGCAGGATCGGATGACTTGCAGTATCTCATCTTCTGTTAGGGTTGAGAAGCTTGACAGAGACGTAGTGGATTGTTGGCTGTGTTGTGTAGTCATTGTTGGAGAGGAAGTGAAGGTCTGGCAGATTTTCCTAATCTTCTCATCATAGAAGGAGGCAAAGTCATTAGCAGTCAGGGAGGATGGAGCAGGTGCAGCAGGGGGGTTTAGTAGAGAAGAGAAGATGTTGTGAAGCTTACGGGGGTCTTGTGCAGAGGCCTCAAGCTTTTCCTTGTAGAAGGTAGTTTTGGCAGAAGTCACCTCCAAAGAAAATCTGGTCAGGAGTGCACGGTAAGATGAGAGGTCTACATCAAGCTGTGATTTTTTCCACTTCCTCTCTGCAGATCGGAGTTCTCGTCGATTACTGCGCAAAACTTCTGACAGCCACGGTGTGGGACAAGAAGTCTTCTTGGGTTTTGTAGTCAAGGGACAAAGGAGGTCCATGGTTGAGGAAAGAGATGAGAGGAAGGAGTCCGTAGCAACGTCTAAGGGTAGAGAGGAAAAGGAGACGGGGTCAGGAAGAGATGAAAGAGTACATGAAGTTACAGAGGAGGGAGAGATAGAGTGGAGGTTAGGACGAATAAGAGAGACATGCAAATTATTTTTAGGTTGAATAGGAAGAGTGATTAAAAAGGAAACCAGGTGATGATCAGAGATTGGAAGTGGAGTGGCAGTCATGTCTGTAGCTGGAGTAGGACGGGTGAAAACCAGGTCCAGGACATTTCCTCCCTTGTGTGTTGGAGGGCAGCTGTTAAATGTCAAGGAGAAGGTATTCAGAAAAGGCAAGAGGCAAGATGACTGAAGTTTGTCGGATGGGAGGTTGAAGTCACCAAGAACTGTCAGAGGGGTGCCGTCAGAGGGGAAATTACTGAGGAGCGTGTCCATCTCTTCTAGGAAATCCCCAAGAGGACCAGGAGGGCGGTAGATGACAATGATAAAAAGGTTGATTGGAGAGGTAACTGAAACTGCATGAAATTCAAAAGAAGACATGGTTAAATGAGACAAAGGTAGAGGTGTGAAACACCATCTCCGTGATAAAAGTAGACCTGTACCACCACCTCTGCCGATTTCTCTTGGTGAGTGAGAGAAAGCATAGGCAGAAGACAGAGCAGCTGGTGTAGCAGTGTTCTGTGGTGATATCCATGTCTCAGTAAGTGCCAAAAAGTCAAATGTGTAGTGGGAAGCCAAGCCTGTGATAAAGTCAGCTTTCCTTACGGCAGATTGACAATTCCAGAGCCCACCTACCACCGCTGTTTGAGATTGAGACAACAGGGAAGGGTAGATGAGGTTACTGGCGATGTGACATCTGTTCCGTGGAAGGGAACGTCTGTGTCTGTAAGAGATTACTACAGAGATGGGTTTGAGGCACATGACTAATCTCCCAGTTTGAGATCAATGTGTTTTTAAAGTAAGAAAGAGTATAAATAGAGACTTTCTAAATAACACTGAGTTATTGACTTTAAGGGGGTTACCTACTTGTGGGGAGCTGCACATTGACTACTCTAAAATGTATCCAAGTTTAATTTCATATCATATTAGCTTCTGAAAAGGTACAGTGAGAAACATAAGTATTTGAACACCCTGCTATTTTGCAAGTTCTCCCCCCCTTAGAAATCATGGATGGGTCTGAAATTGTCATCGTAGGTGCATGTCCACTGTGAGAGACATAATCTGAAAAAAAAAAATCATCCAGAAATCACATTGTATGATTTTTTTTAACTATTTATTTGTATGATACAGCTGCAAATAAGTATTTAAACACCTGTCTATTAGCTAGAATTCTGACACCTGTCTATTAGCTAGTTAGTCTGCCTTTAAAATGTCCACCTCCACTACATTTATTATCCTAAATTAGATGCACCTGTTTGAGGTCGTTAGCTGCATAAAGACACCTGTCCACCCCATACAATCAGTAAGAATCCAACTACTAACATGGCCAAGACCAAAGAGCTGTCCAAAGACACCAGAGACAAAATTGTACACCTCCACAAGGCTGGAAAGGGCTACGGGGAAATTGCCAAGCAGCTTGGTGAAAAAAGGTCCACTGTTGGAGCAATCATTAGAAAATGGAAGAAGCTAAACATGACTGTCAATCTCCCCCGGACTGGGGCTCCATGCAAAATCTCACCTCGTAGGGTCTTAATGATCCTAAGGAAAGTGAGAAATCAGCCCAGAACTACATGGAAGGAGCTGGTAAATGACCTGAAAAGAGCTGGGACCACCGTTTCCAAGGTTACTGTCGGTAATACACTAAGACTTCATGGTTTGAAATCATGCATGGCACGGAAGGTTCCCCTGCTCAAACCAGC
>MU551596.1:2548451-2623722 GCA_024362625.1 Silurus asotus | reverse complement strand
GATGGATGGATGGACGGACGGACAGACGGGCGGACAGACAGACGATGATAGATAGATAGATAGATAGATAGATAGATAGATAGATAGATAGATAGATAGATAGATAGATAGATAGATACATAGATAGATACATAGATAGATACATAGATAGAGAAACAGACAGATAGGTAGATAGATAGATAGATAAATAGATAGATAGATAGATAGGTAGATAGATAGATAGATAGATAGATAGATAGATAGATAGATAGATAGATAGATAGATAGATAGACAGACAGACAAACGGACGGACGGACAGACAGACGATGGATGGGTGTATAGATGTGTGGATGGATGGATTGATGGATGGTTGGATGGATGGACTGATGGATGGATGGACAGACGGACAGACGGGCGGACGGACAGACGATGATAGATAGATAGATAGATAGATAGATAGATAGATAGATAGATAGATAGATAGATAGATAGATAGATAGAAATCATTTTCCCTCTTATTGTAGCAACCTCACGTTCTCTATCTAAAAAAATCTATTACAGCAGCAAACCCTAAAAAAGAGCTCAATCATTATCCATGGAAGATGTTGATCGGTGTTTGGGGACTAACAAATATAATCATATTTATTAGAATTGACCTTAAAAAGTTATTTTTATCATCCAACTGTTTGCAATAGCATGTGAAATCATGAATTCATGCAATGGATGGATGGATGGATGGACGGACGGACAGACGGGCGGACGGACAGACGATGAAATCATAGAAATCATTTTCCCTCTTATTGTAGCCACCTCACATTCTCTATCTAAAAAAATCTATTACAGCAGCAAACCCTAAAAAAGAGCTCAATCATTATCCATGGAAGATGTTGATCGGTGTTTGGGGACTAACAAATATAATCATATTTATTAGAATTGACCTTAAAAAGTTATTTTTATCATCCAACTGTTTGCAATACCATGTGAAATCATGAATTCATGCATTTATGGCTAAAGTGTTATAGTGGGTGGAGCTGTTTAGGTTATTGTGGAAAGATGGGATAAAGATGTGTTAAAATTCAGTTCAGTGTCTGCATTGTAATATCAGGGCTGGATTTAGCTCAGGAAGAAGAATGATGACTCCAGAATAGGGAGCTGATTTAGATGTAATGATAAATGATACATTCTGGTCTAGAGGAATTCTTAGAGAGGCTGTTAGTGTTAAAGCTTCATATGTGAGCAGCTTTCACTATAACACTTTGTATAGAAATGATACAATATAAGTCTATACTTATAGAATTGAAAAGAACTGAGGCCAGGATATTTAATGAAATGGATGTGACTAAGACAGAGAAGTGCTAAATTTGGTAGACTTTTTGATGAAGGTTGGTGAAGTTGGCGCTGGATCAAGCTGAAACACGGAGACATTGAATTTAGCAATTAGTACAAATCAGTGAGTGCACAGTGGGTCAAAAAGAGCTTGAAGGAGTATGATTGATAATATATAAAAGATGAGTGGGCAGAGGGATTGTGCTCATTTTGCCATTGGAAAAATTAAGGAGCTTAATAATGATCAACAGCTAGTGGAAACTATTGTATCACATCTGGTGATAATGGATTTGTCACAAAAATGTCATATTTGGAGCTCAACAGTACAAATGAAACAAGGAAGAGTTACGAGTTGATTATCACGTATTAATAGTAGCATGGACACTGGAAGTTTATAAAAGAAAATTGGTTCATGCAACCTGAATTTAAATCTATGGATGGAAATGAGAACGAGAAAATAACAAAAACATAAGCAAGGTAGATGTACATATGTACAATTGAAAAGAAGTGAGCTGTAATAATAAAGAAAAAAAGCGAAAAAACAGTTTTAAGGAGAACAAAGATTCTTAATTTGTAAGTCTAAAGTATAGTGTGTCATATTTATGTGCATGAAGTCACATGGTTGCGTGTTGGGGTGGGGGGAGGTTGGGGGTTCTATAAAGAGATCACATGGCAGGAGAGTTTTGTGGGTTAGCTAAGCAGCGCAAATTTGGCATTGTGTCTCGATGTGTAATTTCCGACATCACTGTGAATATCCACCTGCCTAAGGCGCTGGATAACACTAGAATTGATTAGGGTCTATAATTGGGTTATGGTCATTGATTCTAGGGAATCGTCTGCCTGTAAGCCAGACTGTAGGAATCGCATTGTCAGCAGGGCTGTAATCATCAGCCAGCGTCTGGTGGAGTTGAAGCACATAGTGCTGATGCTGAGAAATGGACAGAGAATGAGATTAGCCTGAACTGAGCTTGTACAGATGTTACAACTATGATAAGGGTAACAGGAAGGCGAAAAAGTAAAAAACGGAGAAGTGAGTCGGTGAAAACTTGCGGATTCAAAATACATCTAAAGCACTCTGAGCACTGGCATGACAGGCAGATGTAAGCCTGGATTTATTAAATAGACTCATTAGCCAACACTATCATCCAATGCCAACTGGTAAACACTGCAGACTAGATGCAAGTCATACCAGCAGTGAGACCTACCGTCCCGCTAATGAGACACTATCCACTTACTCACATAGCCATTGCAGGCTCACAGGGAGAAGACTTACACCTGAGAGACTGCAAAATCAGAGCACTTAATAAGTAACCAGACAGTAAAAAATGGACTAGAGCTGGATTTCCAAATGTATTTAATTTAGAGACAAGGACTCTTTAAAAGTAAAAGACATTTTAGTGATTTTTGTAATTCAGGTTTATTTAATGTACTCCACAATCCAACAGTTTAAACAATAGGCTCAATATTGCATCTTGGCTGTTTGTCAGACTCATTGACCATTTGTTTTATGTTATGGGGAGAAGTTTACACCAACCAAGAATAACTTTATAGACACCAATCAGGCGTTACATTATGACCACCTGCCTAATATTGTGTTGTTCCCCCTTTTGCTACCAAAACATTCCTGACTCTTTGGACATCAACAGCATTAACTTCTTTAGCAATTTGAGCTATAGTTGAGCTTGTCTGCTGCTGTCCTAATGTGCATCAATGAGCCTCGGCTGCCCATGACCCAGTTCACCACTGTTCCTTTCTTGGACCACTTTTGATAGACACTGACCACTACAGACCAGGAACATCCCACAAGGGCTGCAATTTTGGAGATGCTCTGACCCATTCGTCTAGACATCACAATTTGGCCCTCATCAAACTCGCTCAAATCCTTACTCTTGCTCATTTTTACTGCTTCAAACACTTCAATTTTGAGGACAAAATGTTCACTTGCTGCCTAACATATCCCACCCACTATCAGATGCCAAAATGAAGAGATAATCAGTGTTATTCACTTCACATGTCCTGGTCAGTGTAAATTATTTATAGATGAATTTTTTGGGTTGGAATTTACATCATTCAATTAAAGTGATTCTTCTTCTTCCTTCTCTTTTTCTTCTCCCTTCTATTATTATTATTGATGTTATAACATATTTTACAGGGAAATATTTTTACTACTCTTAAAAAATATATTGAATGTATATCCACATACTTACATTGTAATTATGTAGTATTGTGTGTATGCAGTCGATGGTGGTCTCAGCTGTCTGTCTGATGTTCCACTGTGGTAGTGTCCAGGAAGGTTTGATTGGTTTTTTTGTGTCCTTGAGGATTCTCGCTCTTTTCTCATCCTTCTCTTTCTGCATCAGTGTGGTGCCCTTGTAGGCATGGTAACAGATGAGTTTATATGGTTAGACACAGTCTTAGGCTTGCAGAACATCTGGGAGGATTTGTCTCACTCCCCCTATCTCTTTCACTCTATGTTTCTCTCTTTCTCTCTTGACTTCAGCCAATGTGTGTTTGTGTACGTCACTGGTTATGTATGGTCTATAGTACTGTATACAGTCAGAGTCTATGGCATGACACTAGATGGAGCTCCATCCTCAGAGCCAAACAAAGTAGAGGTTGAACATTTCATATAAATAGAATCGGATTCATTTTATTGGTAAAGCACTTTTTGCACCAATATTGTCTAGACAACAAATGAGTTGAAACTCAAAAGAAGCAGCTCTCTCATGATGGCTCAAGGAAGAAACACTGTGAAGAACCAATCTCAAATGAGCAATGCATTCTCTTTCCTAATAACTAAACAATATGGAAATTGTTTATTTAACAACAGAGTCAGTCCTGTGTGGTAAGTATTCCATCAGTGTCTTGAATTACATTCATAGGAATACTTCATAGGAGTAACTCATTTCCTGATTTTCCAGCTGTGATGTGCATAGAAGTTGCTTTATGTTTTTAAAATCTCAGATATAAAACAAGAATGTGTGATAGAATACATTTAAACAGCTTGTACAGGGACTGCTGTTGCAGATCCTCACCAAATACACCAACCAACAGCTTATTGGAAAACACCTGTTCACCTGCTTATTCAGCAATTATTCAAGCAACCAATCATTTTTTAGAAGCACAATGCATAAAAACATGTCATTGTAGGCAGTGGTGTAAAATATTCAGATGAAAGTACTTCATTACTGTACTTAACTAACTTTTTGGCTACTTTCTAGTTTTACTAAGTATCAACAATATACATTTTTACTCTCTACTCGACTACATTTATGACTCAAAATATATACTTTTTACTCCATTATATTTAACAGTGACGTTACCAATTACATTTTGCTTGACAACTTTATCTACCTCTATAGGGTTTTTAACCTTTGCCAAATGTCATACTTTATGGCATGATACTGAAATTTTCAGTGTTGTGGTGTACAATTTGATTTGTATTTTACTAAATATAACCTCACAAACCAACTGTTTTTGTCTTTTCACAAACACGTGTCTTGTTGTTGAGGGCTAGAGCATCTTTAAGCCTCTGTTCAATATGAGGTAAAAACTCAAGTACTGTTCAAATCTGATATTTAAAGTCTTTTACTCAAGTCATACTGGAATTGGTGACTTTTGACTTTAATTAAGTACGTTTGCAGTAAGGTTTCTATGTATACTTTTACTCAAGTATGATTTTTAGGTACTCTATATGCCACTGGATATAGGTCAAGAGCATTTAATATTGACTTGGCTTGACTTGACTTATCCATGGCATGGATGTTGGTGCCAGATGAATCAGCTAAGTATTTTAGAAACTGCTGTGCTTGGATTGGCATGCACAACAGTATATAGACATTATACACAAAAAAATTTACTCCTGCATGTAAAAACAGATTGTTAATGAGAGAAATTAGAGAAAATTAGAAATTAGAGCCGGTTTTGAGCTGAAAGAAAGGCTAAGTACACCAAATAATCATTTTTTACAACCATGGTCAATGGAAAATCATGTCAGAAGATCATATATGACTGTACTGTTTGTTGTTAACTCTCAACTGGCTTTCTTTGCACTTTTAACAAGCTACAGTTCGTAACCCAGAATGCAGCAGCCAGAATTCTCACAAGGTCCAGAAAATATGACCATATAACCCCAATCTTCTCATCCCTACATTGGCTACCTGTTAAATTTTGAATAGACTACAAACGACTACTTTACGACCACAATCACTAGCTGCGGTGTACGACAGTGCGTACCAGCTTCCGGCATCATTTCACAGTACTGTACATATAGCCTACTCTACTTATGACCAAATCGTGTTACGACCTGTCTGTCGGTCCCAATCGTGGTCGTAAGTCGATGACTACCTGTACTGCTACTTACCTACAAAGCCCTACATGGTTTAGCTCCTATGTATCTACGCTACAATCCGTCAAGCTCCTTGAGATTTTAAAACTCTGGACTTCTGTAAGTTCCTGGAATAGCAAAGTCCACTGTAGGTGGTAGAACATTCTCACATTTAGCCCCTAAACTTTGGAATACTCTTCATGACAGTGTTCAGGGCTTAGACACACTCTCCCTGTTTAAGTGCGGATTAAATAAATATTTTTTTAGCAAAGCATACACATAACACACATCACATATCATAACCTTGTGCTCCAGAACATCTGATCACATGCACATTATTAACTTGTGCTTGTATAATCACACATTCAAGTGCTCGTGTTAGTTCTCACTCTCCAGTGATCTGTATTGTTTAAATATTTATAATTACAGTCTTGATATCACCCAAATGAGGATGGGTTCCCCTTTTAAGTCTGGTTCCTTTCAAGGTTTCTTCCTTGTAAAATCTATGGGAGTTTTTTCTTGTCACAGTCGTCATGGCTGCTCATCAGGGATAAACACACTTCGTTCACCTTAACTGTTCTGTAAAGCTGCTTCAAGACAATGTTGTAAAAGGGCTATAGACATAAACTTGACTTGACTAAAGATTTGCTAAACATTAGCCTACAGTATAGCATAATTCAGGTGTGAAATCCTCCAAACCTTTTATTCATGTGAATCTTTCACCATCACAATCTATTGTCACAAGCTGCTGCTGCTTGCTTTCAATAATTCCATCTTTTTACCTCAGAGACCACTTACAGCTTTTTATAAGCTTTTAATGAAATTGGGTTATGATTACTAACTGCTGATTTACATGCAAAAAATATATAAATGTGTGCAAATTCAGCTGTTTCCAAATGTGAATTTGAAGGCCAGGGATTTTGAAGATTTTTCATAGCATTCTGGTATTCCATCCTGCTTGCAGATTTGGCCTTATAGACTCTCCATTTGTCATCATGAAATGTGGAGTGTCAGTGTTGTGTTTTGCTCTGACAGGAAATGATGGCAAACTAAGAGGTACACTTGACATTGTAGTATATCCTTGATAGAAGTTAGTTTCTGTTAGAACTATCATTATAGCAGGTATGCACATTGTCCCATTACCTTCTGCTATTTTACCATATTACCTGGTGGTCAAGTGGTTAAGATGCAGCGCTCCCACCGCTGCGACCCGGGTTCGATTCCCAGGGAACCCGGAACCATACCCAGCCACTCTCAGTGCCGGTCCCAAGCCCGGATAAATTGGGGAGGTTTGTGTTAGGAAGGGCATCCAGCGTAAAACATGTGCCAAATCAAAAACGTGCGGAGGATCCGCTGTGGGGACCCCTAACGGGAGAACCCTAAAGAAAGTTTTACAGAGAAATTTAAAGCATACTTTCTTGTAGAGATAAATGTATTGAATGTTACAAATCATTGGTGATTTGCTTATATTTTATTTAACAACCTCAATTAATTAAATATCTATTACAAGTCTTAAATTAAAAGTCTACCATTGAAGTGCAAGAGAATGAGTTGCTACTATAAAATAAGGTATTATAGCAAGTGTATTATGGAAAACCTGGGATTTGTCTTGCATTTGGCATTGGAATCAGAACTGCTGTCATAGAGAGTTCATCAACATCTTCTGACCAAACAGAATGAAGAATTCAACAGGATTGCGGGATATTGAATCAGGAACAACACCACTTTTAGCAAATAAAACCTTTTATCATAACAGATTCACTCACATTTGAGATGAACGAAATCTTGGTTTTAACGAATGAGCACAGCTTAGTTATAGTATTTGTTTCATATTCTTCTTATATGTATCCCTAATGGCAATTTACTTATTACTTCACACTGTTACATTGCTGATGTAAAGGGATATAATAAGCAAAATGAAGAGATGTCAGCAAACTGAATTCCACCGAGTCACAATTTAAAATGGTTACAGAATGCATTAATTTCACCCACTATGATTTACTGCTGACAGGCTCATGTATCTTAATGCACTAGGAATTATGCACAAGGAAGGATGGTTTTTCCCCCTACGGTGCGATGAGCAGTACATACCCTCATATTGTGGCTCGGATCCATTAGACTAATCTCCTGCTGTAATTGGCTGGTTCTGGCACTCATCGTGCAGGCTTATGCAACCCGGCCCAGCAGTGCACTCTTGTTAATGTTTAAGCAGTCATTTGGGTAACGGGTGCAATTTCAGCCAACAACAGACCTTGCAACTTAACACAATCTATTCACAGAAAAGCAGTGTCCATGACCTAATCCAGCACGCCTATACGCTATCCTTCACTTCCCCTGGGATTGTGACCTATCAACCAACCAAAAGAAAAAAACACATACATATTAAGCGTAAACATGCCTTGAATATTTATGTAGCTTTGGCAATGTACTGCAATATGGACGAGCTACAGTATGACTTACATGTTTTTTGGAAATTCCATTTCGAACTAAGGTTAAAAAGGTGGACCTGCACCCTTTTGCGGTTTAACAGCTTTGACTCTTTTGCAAAGGCTTTCTACAAGATTTATAAAGTGTTTACTGTGGTTAAACTCAGATCCACTTGAGTCACCATGTTTTAATGGACCTTGCTATGTTCAGAGTGCAATAGTCATGTTATAGTGGCTTGCATGGTCTACTGTTTCATTGCTGATGCTTCTAGTTCCTTCCATATCATAGTAAAAGCGCTTAAAGTTGGACTGAAAATGTACGAACTCACATATGCGTCATTTACATTAACAGTCAGTAAGTTACTCATTACACACATTCTACTGCCAATGGTTCCATAGCTTTACATGTTTTACATGCAACTGTTAGTTATGATGATGTTTCACGCATCAATCATTAGGAGAGCTGTCCACATTGTGTCATTCATCCTGAGTAAATGCCTGGTCAGGCAGGTGTTGGTTAAATTTTACATTCTAATCTATTAACATTTTTATTTAAATTGAAGCAAGTAAATTAGTTAAAACAATTACAGGCAGATACAAACATCATAAAAATGCATGTGAAATTATTGAAAAAAACATTCAAGCACACATCACTAGTTATGAACTAGGAATAAAAATCCCATCATCCCATCAAATTTAGCCCACACTCACTTCAGCTGTTAATCTAAATACATATACAGCCATATGGTGCACTAAAAAGAAATAGATACAGGCAGTGACAGTGTGTTACACCCTACACTATAAGATTGTGAATGTAATGCTAAATATGCAAGTTATGCTACAGTACATTATTGTAATTATCCTAAAGCATTACAATGTGCCAAAGAGTTCATGTACATTAAAGTACATCTTCTTACTCTCACACACACACACACACACACACACACACACACACACACACACACACACATAATCACTGAAGGCAGCTCGAAGCAGGGTGACTGTTGAAGTAGATGTGGGAGGAGCAAACCTGCTGAACAACAGGTTTGACCACCTCAACTCATTCACACCTCAGTACACTGCAGCCCACTCTCACTTCTGCTCTTGCTCTCCCTCCTGGAACCAAATGTAGCACAGGTGGGTCCCTCCACCCACAATCCCAGCAGCCCCAGTGTGAGGAGACCTGAGGAGGCTTCGTCTCAGCAAAGCAGCAAGCCCATATGGAGTATCTTAACTACTGAAGGCGTGTGCATTGGAACTGGGAGATCCTCTCGCATCTTTTACCTCACGCATCTTTCAACTAAAGTCATTCAACTCTCCAGGGAATGGTTTCTTCAGAACTGGGATGATGAAGGATGTTTTCCACAGCCAAGGGACCCTCTCCTGTTTATATGACCCTCTCCTGCTTTTAACTGTAATCAGTAAAAACAAAGTTTCAAGTCTCAAGTTGCTAAATAAATGGTGTACTCTAACCAACTTTCTCCTTCCTTCCTTCCTTCCTTCCTTCCTTCCTTCCTTCCTTCCTTCCTTCCTTCCATTCTTTCTTTCTTTCTTTCTTTCTTTCTTTCTTTCTTTCTTTCTTTCTTTCTTTCTCTCTCACTAAACAGGAAATGACTGCCAGCATCAATTATCCTTAGCCCTTTGCCCTTCAAGTAGTGTAATAACAGAATCTATTTACTTTGTTGCAGTTCCATCTTTATGGAAATGGCTATAATATTAATGTTGATTTCTCATACTGTGAGGTGAGAATAATACGGACGTCAGCCCTTGTGGTTTAAAATGTCACACCAAATAACCAGTTTCTTGCCGCTGCTTTTTCACTTTCGTTCCCTCCGTCTTAAAGCCTATTTGATTGCTTATCAGCGGCATGTCTCATTGGTATGAGTCACAGGGACAGAGGAGAAAAGAAGGGCTTTGCTTTTTCAAGGATGTGCTTTTGTCTTCATACGTCCTCTACATTATTCATCAGTAGCAGCTGGGAGTTAGAGTAAAAGATCTGCATGCTCTCTTTAGCTGCTCTCCACTAAACCTGCTGATAACACTTCTGACATAATGATACCACTTCACACTCACAGGTCAGTAGTACTGTCACATACAGTCTCCTTTCATCAACTTTTACAAAGCATGACATTTCTAACTGCAAATACACATGCTCACTAACTTAATATCATGATAGATACAGAGTAGTATCAGATAACAGATCAGTAAACAATATTTACCTAAATGTTTTAAACTGTACCTACTGATCTCATGACTGTCATTGGTTTGGTAGTAATGTAATTTGATAAATGAGCAATTGGGTGTTATAACAAGCTAAAAACTGGGGAGACGAAGACTAACACGTAAATGTAATCTTTTACTTGTTGCATTACAGTGAAATTCTTTCTTTGCATATATGAGCGATGTTAGGAAGTTGGGGGTCAGAGCACAGGGTCAGTCATAATACAGCACCCACCAACAGAGGGTTAGGGGCCTTCCTCAAGGGCCCCAAGGGTGGCAGCTTGGTGATAATGGGGCTTGAACCCTGACCTTTTAATCATAAAACCTGAGCCTTACACACTAAGCTACCACTTTTCCACATGTTTTTTTTTTCTTTTAAGACATATAGCCAGACAACCACATCTTCTCAAATCATTGCTCACACTGTCACAGAGTTGGCACCTCTCACTAAACACACTCAGTGTAAAGTGCTATCCAAACTCTTCTGCATACACCAGTTTAGCGATGAGCATGATTCTCTATGATTGACAAGCAAGAGAGTATAAGATTAAGTGCAATTAGACATTACACAAAATGCTACTGCATTTCTGGTTCTTTTACTACATTCAAACTGTTGGTATTTTAACATCTGTGTTTTCAAGAACTTCTAAAGGGTTCAGATTTAAGAATAAATGCAACCTGCAATTAGATGTAAGATGCAATGTACCTGTAGGAATATACAGTATAATAATAGATTTTATTCATAAGTTGTGTACTATATGCATTATTCAGCAGACATTAATAGAGAAACCAGAAGGACGTTATTTTTTCACTGTACTACACTACAGTTCAAACTCTTCATGTAACACTATGTTCTATGTTTTAGTCTAAAATGGGTAGGTCATGGTGCACAAAACATTTAATCCTGATTACACATTAAAATACTAAACGATTCCAGGTACATGCAATAAGGAGAGAGCGATGAATTCCCCCCCGAGGCTACTGCCAACTTCAGCAAGATTTCCTCTAACAGATGTGAAGCATATTCATGATCCAATTCACTTACTGTTGGAAAACAGAGCAAAGCGAAACCTTCAGAAAGAAATCGTCGCCTTTTCACTAATCTTTCAAATAACTGGAAACTAATTTTCGAGTTTGTTTTGTGTCTTTTTTTTGTGTGTGAGCAACTGTGCAATAATGGGGGAGATTGTGACAGAGCGACAGAGAGAGGAAACTGTGAGCTGCATTGTTAGACTAATTGAGAGAACACCACGGTTTTTTTCTACATATTCTATACGCCGCAGCTCTGCCGTGCATGTGTCATTTTGTTCACTGAGAAATTAAAAGGACTCCTGAATCAGTGCATGAATTTTTTAAGTAAAATATACAAAAGAACATGAGTTGCCTTTTCATCACATACCATAGCAAATTGTATAAATTTTAATAATTTTTAGTTGCTTTTAATGGTACAGTCACCAACCTCTTTTACTCTCGCCTTTAAAATTCAAAATGCAAAAAAGTGCAGAGCTGCAGGTTATCCATCATAAAGACTCTCTTTTGCCAGAAAACCTGAAGTAACAGCTTTATTGAAACTCCTTACAAACATTTTGATTCCGTACTCTGTAAGAATGTGTGTGAAAAATAAAATTTGTATTGAATCTAAATTGCCTAATTCCATAACTCAACATCAGGTATCACATATATTATGTTGTACTTTATTGTATCATGAATAATGTTACACAATATACATTCTGCATATGTATAGAAACATTAGATAAAAAAACCAAAAAAAACTTTTTCCACATGTTTGTACATATACTTTATGAATGTCTCAAGCAACCAATAGAAATTCAAATATTTACATATATGTTCACATGTATTAACTATTATTTTATATATATATTCATATATGGCCATATATCAGATTTCTGTATGGGAATACAGACTAGGCATGCGCTTCTCTATAACTGAGGCAGATGCAATTGGCATCTCAATGCATAGCCAACGATACCATACATTAAAATGTGCAGCTACCTATGCGATACGATTCCCCTCTATTACGATGCAGTGCCATCTGATTTCGATTTGATTCAACACAATGCAATTCAAAGCAAAAAGGTACAGATAGTTCGCGTTTGGTTCAGACGGAGAGTTGACTCCTAACACATTGCCCTTTTACAAACAGGACTTTATAGTGCAATATGTAGACATAATTTTCCTGCTATCGTTTAACGAAGGTGCAGCTCCACCTTTGCCATGTTAATCTGAAAATTATAGACAAGCATCTTAGGTAAAGGCTATAAGATCATCTCCAAGCAACTTGATGTTCCTGTGACTACACTTGCACATGTTATTTGGAGGTTTAAGCTTCACAGGACTGTAGCCATCTTCCCTAGCCTTGAGACAAAACTGAAGCTTTTTGGCAAGTTACATCAGCTTTATGTTCACAGATGTAGAAATGAAGCATACAAAGAAAAGAACATTGCACTTACTGTGAAACATGGATGAGGATCTGTTATGTTCTGGGGCTACGTTGCTGCATCTGGAACAGGGTGTCTTGAAAAGCCTCAAAAGGCTGTGCAACATAATATAAGCTATAATAATGAACAATAATATGCTTATTCTGAATCAGAATCGGTGAATCTTACCTCCCCTAATACAATCACATCTATCTATCTATCTATCTATCTATCTATCTATCTATCTATCTATCTATCTATCTATCTATCTATCTATCTATCAGATGTAAGGTTGTGGGAATCTTTTAACCCTGAACTAGTAGAGAGGCTGCTTCCATTTCTCCCTGTCTCGCTCAATAAAGGCAATCACCCTGTCTTTCATCTCACAGTCCTCACCTTGTCATTCCTCATTTAGTCCACTTTTCTCATCCCTCTCTCATTTCTCTCCTTCTCTATTTCTCTCTCTTCAGCCTGAGAGGCTGAATGCCCTTAGCACTTTAAGGAAATGAGAGCACTTCTGTAAACATTAGCATAGCGACAGGCCTGCCATTGAGAGGTCACGGGTTCTCGTTTTTGAATTCCACAGGTCACGGGCACACACACACACACACACACACACACACACACACACACACACACACACACACACACACACACACACACACATGCAGAAAGATTGTGAATTTTCCTCCGTGCAGAACACTACCATGTCTGTGTTCCCCTGAGAATACAAGTGAAAGATACACACTGACAAGAGAGGAATGGATCTGAGCTTGTGGTTGCTTGAGTATGTGCTACAATGTCTCTCCTACCCAAACAAGATATTGCCACTTAATCCCAGATGAATTGGGAAATTGTGTTTACCTTCTCTGTCATAAAAGCTTAATTATAACGGAGAGAGCAAAGGCCTGGGTGTTTCTGTTTGTCTGCATGTTGCGGTACACTTGAGGATTAGAGAGTTTATTGGTAAGAGATTGCATGCCCTTGAGAATACCACTGTGGGTGTGTGTGTGTGTGTGTGTGTGTGTGTGTGTGTGTGTGTGTGTGTGTGTGTGTGTGTGTGTGTGTGTGTGTTACTGTGATGATAAGGGAATCCACAGCGGTGGGTATAATTCTACTGTAAAACACTCTTGATTGCAGTTTGATCTGCCTCGGTATGGTGTTTTATTCATGCTGCCAGGCAGGCGACAGGAACACACACTCACACACACACATATACACACACACAAACACATATACACACAAACATGCTGGGACTTGGGAAGAGGGATTGAGGTTTTCCCTCCATCATCGGCAAACACCTGCAGTTCCGTTCGATCTGTGATTCACACCTTTAAGCTGTTCATCTCGAAAGTGCCACAGTAAAAGTGCTTAATCATAGCTACACAACAGGAATGGACAAGACACACCACTTTGGCTTTCTGGCTTTCCCTATAATGAGCTGTGTTCATTTTTTTCTTTGGCCCTCTGTTTTATAATTTGAAAATAATTTGAATAAGCAAAGGCAAAGACATATAGGTGTAACATTATGTCCACCTGCCTAATATTGTACTGGTCTTTCTTTTGCTGCCAAAACAGTTCTGACCATTTGAGAATTAACAGCATTAACTTCTTCAGCAGTTCAAACTACAGTAGATCGACCAGCCTTCGCTTCCCACGTACATCAATGAGCTTTTGGCCACCTGGGACCCTGTTGCCGGTTCACCACTGTTCCTTCCTTGGACCACTTTTAATAGATACATTCACAAGAGCTGCAGTTTTGGAGATGCTTTGACCCAGTCGTCTAGCCATCACAATTAGGCAGTTAGTAAAAACCATGATAAAGAGAAAATCATTGTTATTCAATTACTGCTCATAATGTTATAATGCCATAATGTTATGCCTGATCGGTGTATGTGCTACCCCAACTCAAATTGTGTTCCCCTTGATGGACTAAGAGATTAGATTCATTCAATGTGTGGTTTCTAAATTATCCATTATTTAAGAAATTCAGGATTTTTATTTCCTTATATAAACACTTATTAGAACACAAGCAAAAAAAAAGATGATGATCAGGTGATCAGGAATGTTTACATCGCTGACTGGCTCTGTCTCATCCATGTTAGTGGCTTATGCTTCTTGTTGCATTCTGCTTTGGTTGTTGTTATTTTCGTATACTAGCCTACATCCATTTTACGTGAGATCCAGGAAATTAGGTAGGTTGAAAAAGTCAAGCAATGACAAGAAATAGATTGATGGGCTTAAAACAATGTGCAATGAGAAGAGAAAATATTGATCATGTCACTAAATAGATTAAAATTTAATGAACAAACCTGTTTTAAAAATGTAAGAAATACAAAGTACAGATATTTGTGTAAAAAATGTAATGAGTGAAAGTAAAAATTTGTCTGAAAAATAAATGGGGAAGTTTAATACTGATACTATAGAAATGGATGATAAAGTAACAAAGTCATTATCATTACTGCTCATTTCTGATATACAGGGAGTGCAGAATTATTAGGCAAGTTGTATTTTTGAGGATTAATTTTATTTGAGGATTTAATTTGAACAACAACCATGTTCTCAATGAACACAAAAAACTCATTAATATCAAAGCTGAATATTTTTGGAAGTAGTTTTTAGTTTTAGCTATTTTAGGGGGATATCTGTGTGTGCAGGTGACTATTACTGTGCATAATTATTAGGCAACTTAACAAAAAACAAATTTATACCCATTTCAATTATTTATTTTTACCAGTGAAACCAATATAACATCTCAACATTCACAAATATACATTTCTGACATTCAAAAACCAAACAAAAACAAATCAGTGACCAATATAGCCACCTTTCTTTGCAAGGACACTCAAAAGCCTGCCATCCATGGATTCTGTCGGTGTTTTGATCTGTTCACCATCAACATTGCGTGCAGCAGCAACCACAGCCTCCCAGACACTGTTCAGAGAGGTGTACTGTTTTCCCTCCTTGTAAATCGCACATTTGATGATGGACCACAGGTTCTCAATGGGGTTCAGATCAGGTGAACAAGGAGGCCATATCATTCGATTTTCTTCTTTTATACCCTTTCTTGCCAGCCACGCTGTGGAGTACTTGGATGTGTGTGATGGAGCATTGTCCTGCATGAAAATCATGTTTTTCTTGAAGGATGCAGACTTCTTCCTGTACCACTGCTTGAAGAAGGTGTCTTCCAGAAACTGGCAGTAGGACTGGGAGTTTAGCTTGACTCCATCCTCAACCCGAAAAGGCCCCACAAGCTCATCTTTGATGATACCAGCCCAAACCAGTACTCCACCTCCACCTTGCTGGCGTCTGAGTCGGACTGAAGCTCTCTGCCCTTTACCAATCCAGCCACGGGCCCATCCATCTGGCCCATCAAGACTCACTCTCATTTCATCAGTCCATAAAACCTTAGAAAAATCAGTCTTGAGATATTTCTTGGCCCAGTCTTGACGTTTCAGCTTGTGTGTCTTGTTCAGTGGTGGTCGACTTTCTGCCTTTCTTACCTTGGCCATGTCTCTGAGTATTGCACACCTTGTGCTTTTGGGCACTCCAGTGATGTTGCAGCTCTGAAATATGGCCAAACTGGTGGCAAGTGGCATCTTGGCAGCTGCACGCTTGACTTTTCTCAGTTCACGGGCAGTTATTTTGCGCCTTGGTTTTTCCACACGCTTCTTGCGACCCTGTTGACTATTTTGAATGAAACGCTTGATTGTTCGATGATCACGCTTCAGAAGCTTGGCTATTTTAAGACTGCTGCATCCCTCTGCAATATATCTCACTATTTTTGACTTTTCTGAGCCTGTCAAGTCCTTCTTTTGACCCATTTTGCCAAAGGAAAGGAAGTTGCCTAATAATTATGCACACCTGATATAGGGTGTTGATGTCATTAGACCACACCCCTTCTCATTACAGAGATGCACATCACCTAATATGCTTAATTGGTAGTAGGCTTTCCAGCCTATACAGCTTGGAGTAAGACAACATGCATAACGAGGATGATGTGGTCAAAATACTCATTTGCCTAATAATTCTGCACTCCCTGTATATATACACAGTACAGACCAAAAGTTTGGACACACCTTCTCAATTAAAGAGTTTCCTTTATTTTCATGACTATGAAAATTGTAGATTCACACTGAAGGCATCAAAACTATGAATTAACACATGTGGAATTATATACATAACAAAAAAAGTGTGAAACAACTGAAAATATTTCATATTGTAGGTTCTTCAAAGTAGCCACCTTTTGCTTAAATTACTGCTTTGCACACTCTTGGCATTCTCTTGATGCCTACTTTGAAGAACAAAGACCAAAAGTTTGAGCACACCTGCGCATTCAAAGAGTTTTCTTAATTTTTATAGTCATGAAAATAATGAAAACTCTTTGAATGCGCAGGTGTGCTCAAACTTTTGGTCTGTACTGTATATATATCTCTATCTATCTATCTATCTATCTATCTATCTATCTATCTATCTATCTATCTATCTATCTATCTATCTATCTATATTTTAAAGCCATCTTTGCTTTACTGCATGTCTTTCCATGTGATGTGCACAGTATTGTATTTCAAAGGTAGCTTTAGTTACAGAGGATTAGTATAGTCCAAACTGCTTTAAGTGCTGTAGAGGATTTATTAATGTTTTTATTAAAACTATTTATCTGAAACCTGCAAATAATGGCTTTCCTTGTATATAGCATTTTTTCCAATTACTTTACATACATATTTATAAGTGTAATTAGACACAAGTGGCACTCCACTCATTAAATACCTAGCGCAGATAATAAGCTTTTAGCTGGATCTATTATGAGTGATCTACTATTGGCGGTGTAGCACTTCACAGCCAATAGGGGGCGCACTAACTAGTTTTTTCCTATTCTGTTAATTAAATTAGCAATTAGTGTCCCTGAGAGGGAAAAAAGTAAGAGAGGTTAACACCAAATTCGTTCTGTATGCGTTTCAACAATAACAGAGAAGTGAAAAGTGGAAAAAAAGCAAAAGAAGAAAACCTGAAGAAAAGAAGCTGAAAGGTAAAGTTTTGGGGGTTTTGTTAAATTTAAAATTGAGGTTCAACAAACCGAAGTCAAGATGGAAAAATGGAAAAAGAAGCATATTTTTATTTCATTTTAGTCAAAAAAAAAAGAAAAGAAAAGAAAGAACACTTCAAAATTAAAAAGTAATGCATGTCACATTCAGTTGAAAGTTCAGATGAATGTTCGAGAAAATGTTCCTGAAAATACTAAGATTGTCAGCTACATTCCTGGACCATTCAGATAAAAGTTCAGAGGAATATTCCAGAAACATACCTGAGAATCTTAGTATTTTAAACAAATGTAGATTGTAAATCAACACCCACCAACTCCTTCAGTGGTAAAATCCAACAATCTTAAGGAGTTTCCAGAGTTTCAAGAGTTTCCTTTTCAATAGAGATCATTCAATGCAGCATTCTATCACTCTTATTTTTGAATAAATAGCTCTTAAAAAACTAGAGCTGTACTTGTGGTCATGGTACTATTGATATATAAATGGTGGTATGCAATAATAATATAATAAACCAAATAGGATGGCAATAATAATATAATAATATATTAATAATGTGTGCCCCCACTTTTGACTAAATCACCAACATTGGCAACAGCAAAGCAAAGTACAGCCACACCATCACACCCCCTCATACATGCTTTACATGTAAACCACACATTCAAGATCCATCCATACCCCCTGTATGTCTGTATGTCTAACACACATGCCAGTAAGAAGCAAAAACCCAAGTTTAAACTCATAAGATCAATGGACAGTTTTCCACTTAACTAATGTCCATTTCTAGTGTTTCTTGGTGCAAGCAAAATTTCTTCAGCTTGTTCTTGCATAGTAATGGTTTCTTTGTCGCAATTTGACCATGGAGGCCTGACTCATGCAGTCTCCTCTGAACAGTGTATGTTGAAATATGTCTGCCACTTAAACTAAGAGAATCCAGAGAGTTTCACATTTTTTTTTTCAGATCCTCGGATGGTCGCCATTAGAGCCTGTTTCATCACAGCATTTGATGGTTTTGGAGACTGCACTTGAGTATACATTTAAAGTTTTTGAGATTTTCAGATTGATCGAACATCATGTCTTGTAGTAATGATGGACTGTTTTATATCTTAATTTAGCTTAGTATTTCTTGCTGTAATATTGATTTGTACAGTAGTTGTAGCAGCTCTAATAGGGCTATTGACTCTGTAGCACCCTTTTGTTTGCACAAGACAACTGATGGTTTAAAGCACATAAGAATGCAAGAGCTGTCACAAATTAACTTTTGAAAAGGCACACATGTGAACTGAAAACTATTCCAGGTGACCGGTCTATGACCTTGTCAATTTGATGATAGAAGGCCAAATTAAATGTAGCTTCTTCAGACAGTCTAAAATCTCAAACATATTCTCGGTCATTTAACACTTTTTTGTTCACTACATAATTCTATACGTTTGTTCATATTTTGAACAACAATATTTGGATTACTTCAGTATTGATGTACAATGTTGAAAACAACACAAATAAAATAAACCACTGAAGGAGAAGGTGTGCCCAACCTTTTGACTGGTTCTTTTCGAGATGAAGTATATTGTTTCTCTGTATTAACTGTTCAAATATCCTCATATAGAGTATAAAAACTAAATTAGATGAGCAAATGTTTAATAAGTTTCAAATAAAAGAAATTATGCATAAAAATCATTTGGAAACTAACTTCCTGTCAGGATGAATGCTTATATTAGAGATGGGCAAATCAATCTGTAAGTTTTGATTCTTTCGATACTGGTGTATGATGCAGTTCAATTAAAAAAAATATTGATTCTTCTTGGGATTTCTTTTTTAATTATGTTTTAGTTTTGATTTAACATAAATAGGAACTATTTCCTTTTGTACTGTGAATATTTTTTTTTTAAAGCAGGACAGTTGGACAGTCTAACAAGAAAAAGCAGCTTTTACTGTCACAATACACTCAATAAAATACACTATGGCTTCTGACACTATGGAACAGATTATTCACAGTGATGTGTACGAGAGATGCTGCCTAGCATGCAAGAAGACGTTTATTGAAGGAGTCTCCAATGTCAGTACTGTGTAATAGTGAATAATGTTGCTTTCGACTTGGTTGAATATTTTTTATGCTCTACATACACACATTTATATATATATAAAAGGTATATACATAGCACTGGTTACAGTTAGCTGGCTAGTTAATTGCTAACGAAAGATGAGTATGTTACGTGTTGAATCTGCTGAGATCGTAATTGAAATCATTCCAACCTGTGAATTATCATTTCACTTGCAAAATTTCATGTAGCCTTAAGGAAAGAGAACTTTGTTTTTTTTTTGTTTTTTTTTGCTTTGCTGGTTTGCTAAAAACAAGCTGCCTCTCTATTGTCTTATTAATGTCAAGAGAGACTGCTTACAGTGATAACAGGACTTGTTTCTACAGCATTAGCTGTAACAATATTTAAAATAAATCAACAGTGATTTAGAACAGTGACAGTTATTATTTCATAATAAAAAAAAATATTACTGGCAAATTGATGTGTTTAAGAGAAATAAAACACTTCAGGGTGTGATTTTATCAAAAAGTGGTACTTTTAGTGGTACCAGCAAGCCTGTCTGAAGTTTGAAAATAGTTTAGTTTGAACTAAAACTCACACACACACACACACACACACACACACACACACACACACACACACACACACACACACACACACACACTTAACTGTGTGACTGATTTGTACAACCCGGACTCAGTCAACACACAATCGTACTCACTTCTCACATCCATGTCTTCAGGACCACTCATTACCTCATTACTACAAACTGTTTACATGCTATTGTTTTTTTGCACAAACTATTTTGTTTACATTTTGTTTAATTACACATACACTCCTGTACTCATGTGTAATATAGAGTAGGTTCACTGGCGGTGCTATTTTGCGTTTTGTGTATTTATCCTACACTGTCTTGTGTTGTCTTTGCATTGTCTGTCTTGCACTGTTTGCACCAGGTTGCACACGATGCACTTTATGTGGCGAGGACACTTACTAATCCTGATCTCTGTGTTTCCTGTTATGTAGCTTTATGTTGTGTAATGCAGCACCAGGGTTCTGGAGGAACGTTGTCTCATCTCACTGTGAACTACGTCAGCTATATATGGTTGAAATGACAATAAAAGCTTCTTGACTCTTGACTTGACTTGTTTTTATCGCTTTTATAATTGAAAAGCTGTCCTTAGTCTCTGATCTTTCAGCCTGTTTAGTTTATAGTACATACATTACAGTTTTATTTACCTTTACCTTACTGCAGTGGTTTGCCATCAGGGCCAGAAAAAACATCTCAGAATCACTGTCTTATGTTTTAATATTTATTTCCATAAATTATGTATTATGAAGTTATTCCTAATAGTCTAATCTCTTCATTTAATAGTGTCTGTATACGTTAGAGTTTCTATCCAATCAGATTTCAGCTGTCACATTACGTACTGCCGTAAACCAGCACGTGAGCACTGTGTGCTTTTGTTTGTAGTATAAACTCTGTGTTGCCTGAAGCTGTTGCTTCAACCAATCAGACTGCTTTTTGGACCACTCTGAGGCCTTAAACACTTTTGCATTTCTAGTTCTTTGATTGGATGGTCAGTGCACATGCTAGTTAGAGCTATCGAACTGCAGCAAAATACACAAACTCAAATATATTAGTGTGGATTTAATAGCAGTTTTTTCATTTGACAATGGCTGACAAAGGAGAAGAAATGTATTCGATCATTCGATTTGAATTTTTTTAAGAAAAGCTGGACATATCATGAGGAAAGCTCAGCCAAATCAGTTCAATAGTTGTTAAGCTTTTTTTTTTTTTTTTTGCCTTAATTTTCAAATCTGCAGGTAAACCATAATGCATGAAAAAAAATGCCCAAAAATGCAGAAAATGCAATGTAGTTTAAGGAGACTTGTTAAATTGTGTTGCTTTCGTTTCTTGCTTTAGTAATTGCATTTATTCGGTCCGCATAGGATACCTGTCTGTGATGCAGTGCTCTGTTATACTGCGTTTCTCTATAATATTGATAATTTATATTGCCGTGCCATCATGATGATGGTATCAAGAGGTGAATTGATTCGGGTGGGACGCCGCTGAAGGCCTATAGTTGTAAAATGCACGGCATGACACTGCCTTACTGACATGTAGACTCTGTTTTTAAACTGTAACATAAAATAATTCCCAGAGCGATTAAAACGTCTTAATTAAGTCGTGAAGCTGCAGTCGTCTCTGCGGTACCTTGTGTGAACTTTTATCATCATTCTTTTTATAGCCAAAGTCGCATGTACCCTTTTGGATATGAATATGCTTATAGTTAGAGACGTTGTTTGTGTGCTGTCTTAGGTGACGCGGAGCAGTTCGGTTTGAGGACGTGCTTGTGCTTACAGCTGAGGTCGTGGAGCAGATGGCTGTCCTCGTATCCTCAGGCCTGTCAGCGTGTGAAGGGAGACAAGCTCGGCTCTGCGTTCAGCCCGTGGAGAGTCTGCAGTCTCACAGGACAGCGCCGTGTCTGTGACATTTGGGTAGGACACATCCTTCCTTTCTCCATCTCTCTCTCTCTCGCAATCACATCATAAATATTTCATTCCTTTTATGTTACATCAGTCGGAATGAAATGTTACTAAACAAGATGGACCTTGACATGCTTTTTACCAGTTGCTTATTATTCACCTAGGACATGACACACACACACACACACACACACACACACACACACACACATGCACAGCATTTTCAAAAACCCAACACACTTTTATGTGCTAGTGTGGTATATTATAAGACTTTTAACACTTTGTTCCAGGTCATGTGCACTGAGAGATTCATGCATTTTTGGTTGAGTTTTTGTGCTGGTATCCTTCAATAATCTTATTTCAGGCCCAAAGAAACCAAGCATATTGTTACGGTTTTACAGTTTGCAGGTAAAGATGCCTGTTTTCACTTGCTCTCTGATTCTTCCATCTTTCCAGCAAGGCAAAGCAGTTCACCATAGAGGCTGTGTGTGTTCACAAATGTCCATCTGTATATGGAAAGTTAAAGAGGCGGGCTGTCATTGGATAAGAGCCTGGTGGCATTAAGCCTGCTTCAATGCAGGGCCTGCCAGGCCCATACACACACACACACATATACACACACTGAGGCTCTGAATGAGCAGGTATTGTTTTGTGGCCTAGCTGAAAATTGATCCCCTTGCCCCAGCTCCTATCAGTGTCACACACAGAGGGCAGTGGAAGATTAATGTGCCTTAAAGGCCTGATTGGGGAGCAGCAGAAAACATAACTCTCACTGTATGCTTTAGCCACCCACTTCTGTTCCCAAATCAGTCGAGATGGCAGGACAGTCTTTACTTCATCAGATTGGCTCCTCAACAGGTGAATGACTCTCTCTCTCTCTCTCTCTCTCTCTCTCTCTCTCTCTCTCTCTCTCACAAACACACACACACACGCACACACACTCCTCTGTCTCTCTCATTCCTCAGTCTCTGTCTGCTCTAGACAGGTTATGGGAGCTAGCTTGTTTTTATTTAATTTTTAACCCAGGGTTTTGGGGTAGGATCGGCCTTTAGATCCCACTTTTAGAATTTCATTTAGTTTAGGCTCAGACAGATTGCTATTCGGAATTACTTTTGTGATTTCTGCACATAGACAAGGTAATCCCACAAATCTGCTCTTACGTCTTACTACTTAACTCTTATTATACACTGTATTATACTATGCACTGTACTGAGAATACTGAACTGGTTATATTATTAATTTGTTTGTATCATTGGATGTAAGATAGTACTGAGATTTGATCCATTGATTGTGGTTTTCTTTTTTTTTTTTGCACCAAGGCCAAGAGGGTTACCGCTGTATTATACTTTGTGTGATGACTTTCTATATTTATGTACAGCATCACTTTAGCTTCTAGGAACATGCTTGGTTTTATTTTACTTGTTTCCCATCAGAATTATTTAAACAACCTCAAGCTACATTTCCTTTTGTTCTTTTGTTCCTGCTTGTTTATCTCAGTCTCTCTCACTTGTTTGCTCGTCCACTTAAACCCACACGCATACTTATTTTTACTGCCACTTCATCATGGCCTCAGTCTTTAATCTTTGCTGTGATACAGCTCTGATATGAAAGCACTGAAAATAAAGTCTTAATTGACTGAGGACATGGTTTTAGCCGGCTTTGCTTGTTAGAGTTCTGATCCTCTGTTTTTGTGCAATTTGTATAAGTTGTTGGTTTGCAATAGCAGCAATATATGTGTGTGTGTGTGTGCGTGTGTGATGTGATGAGTGTACATTTGGGCCCCGAGGCCATGCCCCAGACTCACCATCTGTTTCAATTAAAGAGAGTACAGGACGCATGGCACAGACTGCCCGGCTTAAATGTCACTGCTACACCATGAGGGCTTTAAGATTGTAACAAACGTCACAACACAACTCAAGAACACAGCACAAAGCGTGGACATAAACGCTGCACTACTGTGCATAAGCTGCTGTTGATGCCAGCAGGAAAACCCAAAGATCTCTCAAAAATAACAGACCATCTATTGCTTACGATTGAGTAACTCTGGGATACAAAAGCAGGAGGTTACCCACATTTTCCCATGTCATGCTAATCTCATTTTCTGATGGGGTTAACTTGGGTGCTGTTAAATATTTGCTTTTGCTTTTTAGTTAATATGTAAGTGAATGGCTAACTTCAGATAACGGACTTTTCCCACATTAGTATGTTACGTTATCTAACAGTGACCAGCTTAACACCTGCAGCCACTTTAAAATACATTTACATTAATGAAAACGGGTCACATAACGATAAATAGGTTGGTATATTTATATAAAGACATGTGCAGTTAGATTCCTATTCCTAGCTGAAGTTAACTGACTGATCAAGGGAAGTTACAATAAGCTTTTTATTTTGCTGTAGTTTTCTATTAAGAAAAGACAGCATTTTATTTCTATAATTCACATTCAACATATTCTGAATTTACTGAATTCATGCAAAACGTGATTTAAGTAGGCTGTGTGTGTTTTTTTTGTCTCTTGGGGATTCCTAAAAACCTATATATAAATATATATACTGTAATAGATCCTTCCAGATTCTTCTTACCCATATATTCCTACTATTATCCCAAAAAACAGGAAGGCTGTTTTCACGTTTTGAGGGAATAGATACAATAGCTCGATGATTTTACATTCTATCATGCTGTATTTTTGTTGTAGGACAGTCACATGATGGAGCATGCCACATAGCACACTTTCTTTTTTTTTTAGATGTTTTTAAATGTTTCGAACACTTTTATAATCGTTCATATGTAAAAAAAAAAAAAAAAGGAGAAGGATATTAAGAGCAGGTATATTTTTTATGTTTGAGTGTTTATATTGACAAAAGACCATCAATACCCATGTAAAATGATCCCGTGATGTCTATCTTCTTCACAAAGGGTGTATGTACTGTAGGTAAATGTGTAGATGCTGTAAAAGAAAAGAGTTTACTGTAGTTCTCATCTGCTACAACTCCAGCTGCATTTAAACAAACTGTATGTAACTAAAGTTGAAGTAGAGTCATGTGATCATGGTGTCACCTTCAATAGAACTTGAACATGCAGCTGATTGAAAGCCCAGTTATACGTAGCAAATGGTGCATGAGCATGTAAAAGGGGTTTTTATGGGGTTTGTCTGTAGATCAAAATGCAATCAAACATTCTGGATTTGAAGGTTTTCTGGATTTTTTTTAGCTTTCTGGATGTAAAAGATTAAATTAGTATTAAAATGTTTAATAATTTTGACAATATTTTCCACACTGCTTGTTGTAGAAAGAAATACTGAAGATAAAAGTACCAGTTTCAAAGCAGCTGAAGTCAGACAACCGACATGTAGTCCTTTCTGATCATCTGACATCAGTGACTATAAAAGAGATTGGACATGAAAGTGTTTGGGTTCTAAATAGTGGACAATGATGCAATATCGCTGAAAGTTGTAGTAAACAGGGCAGCTTAGTACTGAGGTCAGTTTATAATCCAGACTGGATGCAGATTTTGATCTTGATAGGGTCAAATAGGTCAACTATTCCATACTGCTGTAGTTACTTGCTGTTAATGTGTAATTCATTTAAAAACATGTAAAATTATAGCTCTTTGCCTTTACATTAACAGATATAAATACTCATAGAAATTATGAAATTTTCTACAACTTCTCCCTGTTTCTATTTTTAAAATATTTCTACAAAATCCAGTGTGGCTTGTTGTTTGCATTTGCAGGTCATTTTCACAAGTTGTCTGAGTAGTTTAAGTAACGCAGTTTGAATCTCAATGAGCCTGATGCGGTATATTTATGAATCTAAGGGTGTTGAGACTGCAGTTGAGTCTAGAACACAGATACACACACCCACCCACCCACACACACACACACACACACACACACACACACACACACACACACACACACAGTTTTCATTTTAGCTTGGTTTGTTAGTATTATCTGTCAGTGTTGATGTGGGATAGGTAAATAATTGGACACAGTGCATTGCACTAATTTGACTTCCTCAGTGATTTGCTCGATTAGCAGAACGATTGCATTCGGTGCTTTAGACAGTAATCATTACCACCTCCACAAACCTCTGTTTGACACCAATCATCTCTCCAGTAAACACGATCTCATAACACACATGCATTTAAGAGTTAAATGTTTTCCCACTTGTTTAACCCATTTACGCTTTTAAGTAAAAAAAATATTAACCACAATTCTTGATGGCATATGATTCATAAGGCAGGTTTGCAGAAGGTTTGCATTTACAAAAAACATGTTGCATATCACCCAGCCAAGATTTCAGTTCCGTGGATTTTAATCACACCTTCAGAGGCCAAATCACACCTCTGCACATCATCAATAAAGATCATGGAGGAAAATCAAACTATATAAAAAATGATACCCTAATCACTTATTCAGCATTAAGACAAACTCCCCTTTCTTCTCTTTTTTTTCTCTCTTTAAAATCAAAACAACTGCTATAAGGGTTTGCTTTTCTTGTTAAATGTTCTTAATTGGATTTTAAAGTCTATTGTACACACGGTGCCATGAAGAAGTCTCTGGTGGTTTCGTTTTTAGAAAGTGGTAGCTCTCAGTTCATGAATATGACCTGCCACAGATATTACTCTGGCTGTAAAAAGATCTCTCTTAGGTTGAAATTTACACCAAGCTATGAATTGTGTACAGACCATCCTGTGTGTTTACCAATGTCTCTTTCCTTGCTCAATCTCGCTCTGTGTCCTTCAGCCCTGTGTACGTTATTCCCATGGGAATTTCACTGCACTTGCTCTTTAGACTAAAATCTTTTATAGTTGTAGGTTCGAGAAAGACTTTACACTGATTCTTGTCATGTTTCACGACTAAAACGATTATAATGAATAGTACAAATGAGTCAGACCTTTGAGTTCATAAGTAGTCTCTAATGAATGTTGTGGGAATTAGTGTTAATATAGAATGTGATTATTGAGTGATAGTAGCTAGAGACTGCCTCAGGATTTGCATTAATAGCTTCGGTACATCCGTGGATTTATTTATGTCTTGCTGAATTAAACCTCGTCATATGCAGAGAAGGAGAGAGAGGTTCGCTTTCATCTGCGGGTCACGCTACAGCCAACAACAGCGGTTCAGCTCTGACACACATCGTCTGAACCATGAAAAATGACACGACTTCCAGACACAGCAAGCACAGCCTATCTGAGCTGTGGCTGTGAGAAAGCAATTTCATGCTTGTAGCTCTCTGCTATGACACATACATACAAAGTCTGTTAGTAAGCAGGCTTGGTACAGTTCTTCATTATGAAGACAGGAGACTATTATTGTTTTTCGCCTCACTGTTATTTACTTTGGAGACGGCAGGGATATAGCAATACACAAATTTCATGATACGGTACATGTTTATAGATTGTTGTTTTAGCACCACAATACAGTACTTTCGATTCAAATTTTACCACAGATTTATTGAATTCTCAAGCCGGATTGGCCAGGAGGTTTATGTACATTAATACACTTCTAATATTTCTAATATTGCTCTAATTTGTCTAATATGTTCTGATCATTTGTATGTTAACAGCTACAGACTTGTACGTTGGAAGCTTCATGTACTCTTAAAGAATATAAAAGGATAAAATGCATGATATTATTTAAAAAAGAAAATTGCGCAATGTAATTGTTGATATGTTTTAGCTTTCTGTAGGGAGACATTTATGGAAATGGCCGGATTCTACGGTGTCAGTGCTTTCTAACAATCATTAGCAGTGATGTGAAGTCATGTAAAAATTTAGTACAGAGGGCTTCAGGCTTTCAAGTTTTTCAGTAAAAATGTTAATTTTAAAAAAGTTGTAAAAAACAAAAAAAAAGTTCTAAACAAATAAAAATTTGTTAAATGAAAACATGTATTTGTTGCTTAATCAATGTAGAATAAGGAAAAAGAAACAAAAACCGTTATAGACAAAAAAGTACAAGACAAAACATGACAAAAAGCATTAAGGCAGCAACTTGCTTGGGGCAGTTTATTCACAGTCCAATTTTGGCCTTCATTATATTAAGTTATGGCTTAAATTCTCCCAAAAAAAAAAAAAAAAAAAAAAAAAAAAAGGATTTTATAATGTGGATCAAGCATTTCCTAATAAACTTTGGAATTTAGGGATCTCTCCCACCAAGCAAGACATCAAATCAGAAGTTATAAAAAACCCCGGTATGGGCCTGTGTTTGGAATCAGTACTGAGCTGTAACCTGGAAGATGTACTTACAGCAGTCTGTGGTGTATTTTGCTCCAGTTTGATTATGTTAGAAGGCAGAGGCAGGTGGGTGTAAGCATGAGGCAAAAAACATAGGAATGAATAGAAGAAGCTAAAGATGGTGAAAAAACTAGTAAAAGTACACAGAAGTTCACTATGCAGGTGAGTAAAATCATGCTATTATCTGGATTAAATTGTGGATTAATGGTGGGTTTTAGATTAGCAGTGGAGTCGGATGTGACAGTTAATTAATCTTATTGTTATAGTCGACAGGTAGAACTGTATTGCTCCCAAGTAATGGATGATTCATAGATTTTTTCATTCAATTAATCATTGATTCATTGCTGTATTCATATTTTTTATTATAATTTTATCATATAAGGAGTCTGGAGTGAAAATGTGTTTTTCTGATGTTACAAAAAGATTATTGTAACATCATGTAGTATTAACAAAGCTCCTTTAGTGTTGGGCATTTATGCTCATTTTTTAAGCAGTTCATTGAAGGGTAATGTAAAATCTAAATAAATAGATCAGATCGTTCAGAAATCTTATCTTATCTTATCTTATCTTTGAAGACTTTGGAATCGAATTGAAAAAAGGCACGCACTGGGTGTAAAGTTTGTCGAAGGTTTCAAGTTGGAAGTGGAAGTGGAAGTACATAAAGAGTGTGTGGATCAGGCTGCACACGACAGGACAGCGAGAGGGAATATTCAGGGCTGTGACAGCATTGGAAAGAGAGTCATCAGCGTTTCAGTGTGATACAGTGCATTGGATAGATTGGAACAGCAGGTGTGTGTGAGAAAGCGAGTGCCAGACACGAGGCAGCCACAAAGTATATGTGCTGGATGGACGAAATAATGTACAAACACCTTTTCTGTCTCTTCATTTGTAAAAGAAAAAGAAAATAAGGGTACAATTCTGCAAGTTAGCAGTCCATGTAGCATTAAGAAATGCCTGTATAGATCTTAAAGTCAAGGTGAGCAAACTAACTTGTCTCAGTGTAACATGATTGAGTAAAACAGTAAGACTTGAGTAAGACTTTGGTGTTATCCACCAGGTTGTATATGGCTTGTAAAAAGTGGGCGTTGCTAAAAATGTAGCCAACAGCTAATTGTGGACGACCGCTCACCTCCCAGAACACTATCAGGATTCAAGAAGGCAACGTTGCACAATAGTCTACCAATGCAGGAGGAAGACGGAAAAAAAATCATAGAAGGGAAGCCATATTTATGTGTGTAATGCTGAACGCTAGGCATAAATTGATTGCTTGCTAGATTTTTATGCCACATTCTGAAATGACCTAATGAAAAAATCAGAGGTACTATAATTTCAAATCAGAGTGAAGAACATGTCTATGTTTTAATAAAAGAACTGTATGTGTTGGCTGATCAGTACAGTAGAATCTGTTCAAGGACATAAGCAAACAAAGATTAGTATTACTTTTAAGCAAAGACAAAGATTCACTGCTTGACTGAATAGTTGTTATTGAAGACTTGTAAAAAAGAACTTTTGCAGAAATTTGTTGAACAAATAATGAATATTTGGGTTTTATTTTTGACTTCTTCCTAAGCATTTACTGCTTGTAACATCTACAAATCTTTCAACACTATAAAGAAAGAATACTTAAGTGTATACTGTATGCACTTTTACAGCATGTGAAAAAAAAAAAGAACAAGATGATGAACGAAAAGAAATTAAATTTACAGTAGCATTTCACCTGACACCTGAGAGGCCCTGACGAACGTTGTTTCGATAACGCCACTCTCCTGACATGGTACCCCAACCAGAAGTGTCTGTCCAGACGAACGGAAATTGTGGGTTTTCAAAATCAGCGCCAGGCTTTATATTTTCACATCTGACAGCTGCTTCTGAATGGAATGTCATTTCAAAGCTAAATCAACATCTGTGTATTTTAAACAAGGTGATAGAATGACAGTGTGTACAAAAATACTGTAGACTGACTGCTTTGGTATGACAACTTGAAAGAATTCAAAGGAATAATTTCAGTTTGATTGAACCTTCAGTATGAACTTTAGATTGACTTGTATACTGATTTGTTATTTAACCAGCATTTCTTACCTTACTTTCTCTTTCTCTTTCTCTTGCTTTTTTTTACACTTACAGCTACATCCTAGAATTCTGTCAAAATACATTGATAAGATTTATCAAAGATTTTACTCAACTGAAATTAAAAGTGATTCCTGGTTACATTGGATATGTCACATCATGCATTTGTTAGCACGAGGCATCACACATTTAACGGATTAATTCGATTTATGATTGACAGACAATCTGTTATCATAGTGAAACACTGAGAAAATGGAGCAAAAGCAAGCTTAATAAACTTCCCTCAGTAAGGCTAACTGTAGTCATCTCAGAAACAAGGAAGCAAGACTCAAATATCTTTTATGTGCAACACCACCGCACATCCCTGAAGAAAAAAGAATATGCTCAGACGCTTTCTAGGAAAAGAATAATGATTAGTCGTCCCTTATATAAAGTATGTATTTATGTTTATTTGTGTTTATAAATATTCCCTTAGTTGCAAATTAGCTCTTCACACTTTATACATTATGTGAACAAAAGGTTGTGTACGTGTGACCTTTAGATTTGACTGTTATAATAACCTTCACACTTTAAGGAAGATATTTTTAATGATTTTGGAGTGTGCTCGTGGAGAGTTAAGCTTATTCAGCCAAAGGGTAAAAAAGACCTGGGTGATCAGTAGGGATGAGGTCAGAGCTCTAAATGTCAGAGCTCTCCATAAACCATCTTCATGCAGGTTTGGGTTTCTTAGTTCATGTGATGTGAAAATTCAATGCTACTGAAACATGCAACATCACAATTGTGTGAACTTTGTGTACCAAACACATATGGCTGGAAAAGTCGGTTGTTCCAATACTTTTTCTCCATATAGTCTATTTGCTATTACACTGCAAAAGTCATCTGACAAAAAGGTGAAACATTTGTTGAGTATAATCAATTTCATTGAAACAAATCTTATTAAATTGAATGAAATAAAAGATCATTCAAACTATTTCTGAAGATTATTACTCATATAGTATCTTGTATCTATTGGCAGGTTTTATGCAAATAAATGCATACAATTTGCAGACTTATCTGCCAATTAAAGAATAAAAAAAACATTGGTGTATTATAATCTTATACTAGGAACTAGTTTAATTTAAATAAATTCAGGATAGTTTCATTTTTGCAGAAATAGTTTTCCAAACAATGCTCTTGATGTTATAAATTTTGTAAAGTTTACTTATACAGACTGTTGAAACTTTAAATTCCAGAAAGGGAATAAAACATTTTTTACCACAAATGTCATGCAGGTCAGTGTTTAGAGCATGTACAATAAAACTCTTACTGGTTGAACTGATATTTAATTGATATTTAGCTTGCAAGATAATTAGGGTATGTGCTTTGTTAACACTATAGGTAATTTTAAAGCTATTAATTAGATAAACTATATGGATGGAAGTATTGGGACACCTGACCTCTCCAGCTATAATGATTCTTCGCCAAACTATTACCATCAAGTTAGAGGCACACAATCTTTTAGGCTGTATTTGCATTTATATGTAAATTTCATATAGTAGCATAACATTTTTCCCCTCGTTTCAACTTTTCGAACCCACAGCTGTAGAGTACTAAGAGTAGAGGCTGTTATAACAGTAAATGGGGACTAAATGTGGAATGGGATGTATACATTGGACATACCAATCCTTCAGTCACAAACATTTATAATATTTTAAATATACATTACATGCAAAGATTACTAACAATACACAGTTTCACAGTGTCAAAGGAAAAGTACAGTCTGGCACCTTTTTTTAAAGAACTAAAAATTTGCGCAGACAAACACATATTATAGTTATATATTATTATGTATAATGTTTAAGAAATATGGAGAATTATTACATTTTATTGATCATTAATTTACATTATTTTACAGTGTGATGCCAAATTTGGTCCTGGCAGTGAAGTCAAAATTCCTGTAACAGTAAAATCCTGGTGCTGCGTGACGTCTTTCTTATTTATTCAGAACCAAATCCTTTAAGAAGAGAAACACCTGTGTGTGAAGAGCCTGTGTGTAATTGATGACTGCACAGCCACGAAAAAACACTCAATGTGGCTTTTTATCTTCAAGCTGTAAGAACTTTTACTTTCACTCATTTCCAAATGTATCTCTAAACTCCAGCGCCCTTCGAGTGAATCATTTCACTAATGCATAGCGTTACATTTGCATTATGCCTTTGACAAATTTGTATTTTGTAGAACACATTAAGAGTTCTAAAAACAAACATTTTTATTTTTTCAATTATATTAATTTGCCCTGGTGACTTTTTTTTTGCACAAAATCTTCACAATCATGTAATTTCCACTCTGTACTTATGTATGTGTCACTGCTTTGTTGCGTGCAGGTTAATGATCATCCTGAATCGAATTTTACTCGCACAGAGCACATATTCCATTACCTTTTCATATTCCCTTATCTCCTCTTCCTGCACGTACGAACAGGATCTGCCACGATCCAATGAATCCATACACTTTTGTCAGTATCGTTAAAGAGTAGCGCAAATGTGTCTGTAAAATGCCTCTCATCACCACTATTGCCTGGCTTACAGCTATCAGCACATCCATCAGAGCCAGAACGAAGCTTCAAAATAAATTTCGATCAGTGAATAGATCTCAATGCGAGCCTTTCTCAGAACCATAAGGAGGCGATTCCTCTTGTGCAGCATCAGAGCCAAACACCTGGTTTAGCTGCCAATAGTAAAAAGCATCGGCAATGTGCTTAATTAGTTTAATTTCGGTGGGCTTGAATGCCAACTTTTACCCCACACCCACTGATCAGCTTTGTTAAGCTTTTAATCTGTCATAAGCACTTCCACTTCCTTTTAGTTTTTGCAGGATTGACATTTGAATAATTTTTTCCCCAATTATAAATGTGGAGAAAATGGGAAATGTATTTAAATTTTTTGTATGTTTGTATCTTTTTTATATACGTTCTGGTTGTAGGTCATGATGGATCAAGTGGATTGATTTTTTTCTTTATGTTTAGAAATGTTTAGCTCCTTAAGCTAGTGTAGAGAATCTTTTAAGAAAATCATAAGGAAAATCATATCTGTGCGTCACTGTAGAAGGTTGGAACATGGAATAAACCTGAAATATAAAGGATCTTTGAGTTTGCTTTTTATGTCTTTATTTAGTGCCCTTTTCAGTTTTTGATTAATGCTTTGTACCTATACACTGATATTCATGAGATATATACAAATAATTATATCCATATTTCAGTGGTGTTTACTCACCTGGACAGAAGATGCAGCAAGGAACTAGTGAGATCATTTGGACTGACATGTTGTGGTCTGTTGATACAAAGAGGAATGTGATCAGTATTAAGTCAGGGTGAAAGGCTTTGTCGGAGATGTACAGATGCACATATCCGAGGATGCTTTAATCATATGGAAAGTACGAGGCAGAACTCAAAAGGGAAATACATAGATAACAATATCTAAGCACCTTCAGAAAAGAGGAGGCTGAATAGCACATTTAAAATCAAAGCATTTGACACATAAGGTCTGGAAGTGGGAAGTTTATCCTGTAGGCAGGCAAAGCTGATCAGGAGAGGAATTGAAATCAAGACACAGAAAGATTTTCATCCAAACTATAAGTATAAATATAAATATATACTAAAATATACTACTATAAGTATATAATATAAGTATAAAGTGTGAAGTTAAGTGTCCTGAACAAAGTGTGAAACTTATACACACACACACACACACACACACACACACACACACACACACACACACACACACATTCATCAGACATAATATTATGACATTCTAACATTTTTCAATTAAAATATTTATTTGCGTTAAATTGCATGATTATCATGGGTTAAATCGTGATTAATCACAACCAATCGCACATTCTCATCTGTGCCGAATGAAACTTAAATGAATGTTTTTAATTCTCTAATGAACATGGACATCTACAAATCTGGATGCTTTATGCAAATGTATGATTATTATTAGTGACACCAAACTCATCATGAAGCATAAAGACAAAATATTCATGTAAAAGTAAATATGTTGCTTTAAATTAAGGAAATCATCAGGACACCACAACGAAAATTTTGCTATGTTTCCACACGGACGGTTTTCATTAAAGTGGATATATTCGCTTGATTTAAGATTCAAGTGCATTAGTAACTTTAGTGATTACAAATAATTTTTCTGTGAAGTTTATTTAATTACATTTTTATATATGAGTAAATGAAAGGACGTCATGAATAATTGTGTTGTGGTGAAGGTTTTGATTTCGCATGTATATGTAGATATATATACAGTATGAGATGTGGATAATCTGGAAAAAGAAGGGGTCTGGCCAGTGGCTGAAAAAATCAGGATTGGAAGAAAATATAATGGTACTTTTTATGACTCATAACGATCACATCTCATGTCACCGAAGCTCACAAATATCATAGAAGTGCAGTGAAGAATTTCTGTTAAAAGCTTTCTAAATGTTTAGATACTGTGTATTTACGTGTGTGTGTGTGTGTGTGTGTGTGTGTGTGTGTGTGTGTGTGTGTGTGTGTGTGTGTGTGTGTGTATGTGTGTATGTGAGAGAGAGAGAGAGGGAGAGAAAGAGAGAGAGAGAAAGAGAAAAAGAAAGAGATAGATTCATGCAGATTTAAACATGCTGAATTCATGGTGCCTTTTACATGAGACTCACTATTGCTGTTACACACAATTATTTTAACACAAAGCAAAGTCTATGGAAATTTCCGATCAAGTAGGACTTTCAGCACTAGTCAAAGTTTTTTTTAGGTCACTTCAGTGTGTGATCAGTGTGTGAATTTCACACTGAGAAAATTGGTTGTAATACATATTGAGTAAAAGTGTGGAAGCATGTGATTAGCTTTTATGATTGTTTGTAACCTGCAGCCTCAATCACCTTGTGTGTGTGTGTGTGTGTGTGTGTGTGTGTGTGTGTGTGTCCAAATGCCTTCATAATAGAGACTGATCCTGATGGCGAATGATCATGTGTAGATAGCCTGCTGTTTAAGCTTTTATCCACAGTTGGATATTGATTAAAAGGACACTGCTATTTTTCCCTCTGCATTGCTGAATTTGATATGTATCCTGTTTGAAAAAACTGAAAAAAAAGACATTGGGGCAGCTGCTGCTGTGTTTCTTACCATATCCCCAAATGAAGAAGTTATAATAATTCTCTAAATCAGCTGTCCGTGTATAGTTATAGTTATAGTTAGCTCTACTTAAGGTGTAAATTTTTTTGTTGTTGAGATTTTCCAGTATTAAACATACAGGATATAGTATAATACATATACTTGGCATGCAGACCTCTGCGTCTCCCTGGCATTAAACTGCCAATGCGGTGGAAATGTCAAGTGGCGTAGGTGAGAATATGAAGTACTCAGAAAGTCCTGCCAAAGCAAAGCATTTAGGTCAGACACAGACATGGTATTCAATAGAATTACTATGAAATGTAATTACAACAAAATAGAAAAAAGTGTCCAGTGTTTCCAAAATGATAGTTTTCTAATCGACTCTGTGATCAGCCTGTGTGAAAAATAAAGATATACTATCATATAGTTTTTATTTCACAATTTTACCTTATATGACAAACTATAAAGAATTACATAGCAATAATTTCACCAAAATCTACTTATTTATCTTGCGAATGTGGGGACTGATCTCACCAGAAAGCCAGGCTGAAATTTTAGGATATTTTTCCTAATGCTAACAGAGAACACATTTGTAAATCACACTTAAAAAGACCACAGTTTAATGTCAAAAAGTTGACAAACTAAAAAAGTTTTTTTTACCCTGGTGATGCCGAGGTATGATCCCCCAACCTTGTGGGGACCTGCTGATTGGTAAACCAACAACTTAACCACTGAGCTACTACTCCCCACTTGTGCAAGGAGTCAATTAGCCTAATAAACCAAAATGGCTTCTTTTCCATACTTCAACACCATGTAACTCATATTAAACTTACGCCAAAGAAGTCTTTTAAAAATAAATAAATAAATAAAGCAATCTTTTAAACAGGTCTCTTTAATTAACAAATAGATGGTCAGTTTAATACTACTGCAACACATGCTAATAAATGCAAGACTTTGTAATAACATCTGTTGTATTATACATATTTTAGTTATGGCAAGAGACCCAGTCCCACTCAGTGAACTCATGAACGGCCATTTTTATTATTCCTTTTTAGATATTTAATAATTATATGCAAATGGACCATGTCAAAACCCCCACAAGGTCATATAATTGCAGAAAACTTTATAGACTCTCAGTTTGGTTAAAAAAGAAAACAACCGAGAGAAGAGATGCAGAAAATACTGATAAAGTGAAATGACCTGGCGTGAATCAATACAGCTGCAGGACTTTTCTGTGGCTGAATGACTTGTTTTCTTTCTTTCTTTCTTTCTTTTTTTCCCTCTGATAATTGCAGGAGGCTTTGAATGAAAAGTGGCATGACTTCAAGCAACATGCAGATAAGCGATATGCGGTTTTAAACGGCACTGAACATGCAGAACATGGCTTTGAATCGTTTCCGAATACAGGTGTTCCTAATAAAGTGCACATACTGTATATGCAAGAAAGAAAAACAATATAAAGGAAGAAAAGAATCGAGAGCAAAGACAAAAGACTGATAGTCCCTGTTCCTGTAGATCACAGGCTGAGCAACAGAAGAGGGATAATCAGAGCTTTCTTCTGTACCCGTAGGCTTGTCATCACACACACACACACACACACACACACACACACACACACACACACACACACACACACACACACACACAAAACAGAGTCACAGAGTGTGTTCCACAATCTAATCAGCGCTAAGGACACACATCTGTTTTTTACCCTCACCTCAATTTCTTACTCTGTATGATCTGTCTCTCCCGTTCACTTGTCTTGCTCAACTCATTATTGTATCTATTATATCTATATCTCTTTTTGTTCTGATTTTATAAAGTATTTGTCCTCGTTTGGTCTGATCTTGCCTGTTACTGTCTGGCTCATGCCCTGCCACCAGATGGGAGCTGTAATTCCTCTGCAGCACAGAAAGACAGAGGGATCACTCTCAGGCTCTACTGATGCTGCTGCTACAGACTGTGCCAAGATCTGCCCAGGCTTATTACGCTGTGTAAACACACGCACAAAGGCACAAACTGCACAGCAACACACACACACACACACACACACACACACACACACACACACACACACACACACACACCTCTGAGCTGCCCCACAGCATGAGCAGAGAATGAGTTGAGCGTTTATTAATGGAGTGTAGGAGTATTTAAATACCAAGTTAACCTTTTTGTTTGTTTACATAAATCACTATTCGGGTGATCATTGTTTCTATCTGTTTGTATGAAGTCAGTGAAAAAATATGAAACAAAAAGTCTGCATTTGGCAGCAATGAGATGCAGAGAGCAAAACCTGCATGGTGTGCAAGTTACGCGCTTGGACTGAAAAGTTGCAAGAGCAGGGTGTTTTTCCTACAGGCGGTCAGATGTGAAGCTCGCAGATGATACATTTCCAGTGGCACTCGCCGCAACTATTAAATATTCTACGCTACAACGAACAAACCAGGTTCATCCAGTCGACAAGTTTAACACATTTTACATCAAATGTCTTACTCATGCCATAAGTAGGATGTGAGGTAAAATTGTCCTGCTGTTTGTAGCATGCAGTCACGTTACCTGTTAAGTATTTATTTTAGTGTTTAGAGGTTGAACGATTAATCACGGAAGGTTCGCTCTCGTTATGAGAGCAGTCTCGGATCATTGACACTACGTGCTGTTGGTTTTTACACGTGCATGCACGGAGAGCGTTAAATTATATTTATCATTTATAATATTGTAATTAATTAATATATTCATGTTTATTCTATTTGTTGACTGATTAAAATTCGCATTAAAAAACATTTTTTAAAAATCCAGAAGACTGGACTGTAGGTTGTTTGGTCACATGGTGCCATTCTGTCGTCATTATTTTTGTTTTGCACAACACAAATCCCAGCACAGAATTATTATTTTTTTATCAATGCAGGACACACACAGCAGCCATGTCACATATACTTACATATACTGTACATGTTTAATGCAAGCTAAGATTAAACCCACTTCCATAGCCACTACATCCAGGATGACAGTAAACTGTTTATCAAAAGTAACAGTAGATATTGATATCAGATTTAATCTTATAAAAGATGATGAATATGTGACTTATCTGACAATGGCTGCAATCGGATAATGATTTTAGTGTTGGGTTTAGTGGAAATCTAATGTGATTGTAATGTTTTGTGTGATTATTTCTTTAACACACACACACACACACACACACACACACACACACACACACACACACACACACACACACACACACACACACTTACCTTGTAGTCTCTCAGCTTCTCAGTTCAGATTGTTCACTTGCATAATTCTTTCTCTCCGTCTCACACACAGACACACACACACACACACACACACACACACACACACACACACACACACACACACACACACACACACTCTCTATCACACAGACTTCATGTGCAGTGAAGTGCATCAGAGGTGCAGAGTTAAGCTCAGAGCCAGGCAGGGTTTAAATCTTTATGGAGAGACATCAATTACCGGCCGAGCCGTTCTGCACAGCACTGCCTGTATTAATGAGACTTGCAGGCAGCTCTAGCAATCACTAGGCATTCACCAGGACCTCATTCTCCTCAACATGTTCCCACCCAACTCTTGGCTCACAACTACTTATTGGAGGAAACGACCCTAGCGCACGTACCAAGAGTCAGCAATTATACTCCAGCTTAATTAGCACAGGAGAGCCTTTACCTTTGTTCTTGTTCTCTTTTGTTCTGCTTAAAATCTGCTTTTACACAAAAAAGCACAAAGAAAGCACAGAATTATATAAAAATTTAGCAAGAGGAAAATGAAGCCAAATGAACCTTGAGCTATGTTTATTACTGCTAGGTAATTTATCAGCTTTACAGATAAATTACTGTCAAGTTCTTTTACATTATCTGTGAGTTATATTAGCCAGATGTCACCTGCTGAATTCTGCAAAGCGAAATTTGGTTTTGAACAGAATTGGGTTGATACCTGTACCTTAAGCACTTACTTACTTAAGCTAGCTAACCGTGCTTTTCTTATATATTGAAAGTCATCTTGTTGAATATCTACACAATATGGACAAAATTATTAGGATGTCTGACTTTTCCAGCCATATGTGGCTCTTCTCCAAACTGTTACCACACAGTTGGATGTGGATGTGGTACCATTACATTTTTCCTTAACTTAAACTAGGAGACCCAAACCTGTTCCAGCATAACAATGCTCCTGTGCTCATAGCCAGCTCTATGGTTTACATGCGTTGGAGTGGGAGATCTTGAGTGACCTGCTATAGAGGTCTGATCACAACACTCTTGAGCACCTTTAGGATGATTTAAAATGTTGACTGTATCTCAGGTCTCCTCACCCTACATAAGTACCTGACTTGTAGCTAAATGAGCACAAATCTCCACAAGCACGCTTCAAAATCTAGTGGAACATCTTCCCAGAAGAGTGGAGGTTATAATAAAAGCAAATAAGGACCAAACATTAAATATTAGAAATGCATATAACAATTTAATGGTCAGGTCCCCACAAACTTGTCTATTTAGTGTGTGTGTATGCCCAAAATACACAACATTTATTAAGCTCATCACAGGGAGGCCTTATTTATTATTGTAAACTAAGTATAGGTCTTATAATTTAGCATTCATGTTTTTCAAGAAATCAATTATAAATGTAGAAGTATGCAGGTGATACATAAAAAAATCATCTTTTTAGATTTTCAGGGTAGAACATTAAATTCACTTTAGGGAATTCTGTAACTTGCAAAATGTATATAAAATAGAAAATGCCAGATATTTACCTGGTCAAGGTTTTCCCAGGTCATCATACAAATACAAGCACTAATATATATATTTTTTTATGTGAAGCAGTAATTCGCTCATATTTGTAAATGTACTCCTTGGTTGCCGCAAAATTTTTCTAGTCCACTGAACAGAATTATGAAATTGCTGACACTGTGAAGGATACATGTAATCCTGCCTCTTTAATCTGTATTGAATAAGGTTTCTCAGTGGTTCTGAATGCAGAAGCCTTTATCTTGCAAAAAAAAAAAAAATGCCTTTTTCATTGCAAGGCTGCACTGGTCAGGATTTCAGAATATATATATAAGGTAGAAACAACCAGAACCTCAAACACATCTCCAACACCCATCTCATTCACACTATTGACGCACTTGGACCAGGGAGGCTAATTGAAACTCTAGAAATGCGCTGTCTCATGCCTTTAATTCTCACTTCAGCTGGACTGCAGGCTTAGACAGTTTATAAGTCTGGTCTAACCTTCTATCTGTGCCACATTACAAACTTTAACCTGACTGACGCTTAGCAAAAGCTTTTCTCTTTATTGCTTTATTAATTGACGAGCACGAGCAGATTTTAACCTGTTAGCAACATCTGTGTGATAAGAATGAAAGCGGTTTCTATCTGCTCCTGTGCACGCCTCTTCATCGCATCCAGTCCATTCGGAGGATAATTAAATGGTGATCATCGCACCGATTGCATGTATATATCACTAGAGGAAAGTTTTCTAGTTATATAATTAGATTGTATTGACCTGTGTAATGTTTACAGTAAACTTTCTGCATAACCTTTCAGTAAACTTTCTGCATTATGAGTACTAATCAGACAATGCTTACTCTCCAGAACGGCCATAGCCCTACAGAATAGTACCATAGAGCAATCCCATGCCTAATGTAGACATCCTTAATTTAGCTCCATTCAATCAGGAGGAAGAGAGACCCTCCTTGTGCGACTCTAATTGATTTGAGGGGTGAGTCATTCCGTAGTTGGTCCGATGGGAACGGATGGATTGGTGAGGATCGGAGAGATAGATTGAAATAGATTAGTTGGATGAGCGGCATGCTGGGGCATAGCCCTCTAAACTACGATAGAGCCTCATTTAGATGATGCTCATGGGTCTGACTGGGATAGTGGCTATTAGTTGTGAAGCCAACCCGGTCTCTCAAACATCATTGGTAGAAAAAAGGTCAATGTTTTTCAGAGTTGTTCAGTGTGCAAATGTTTGAAGGACATGCTGATATAATGCTTAAGGGGAGGAAATAAATGGAATCTTTAAGTTTGTGTAGATTTGTTAATCAATATGCTGCTTTTGTTATGCTGCTATTTTCCCTGTATGCTTCTTATTTTGCAGCTTATTGATATTTAAGATGTGAAAATGTGTGTTTTAGGGTAAACCACTTCCATGCCCTTACCTGCAGAAAAAAATACCAAAATGCAGTAATTGTTATTAGAGATGTATGTTGAATGTATGATGAATGTATTATAAAGTAATCCAAAGGGCAAAACAACTGAGACTCATATAATTATATTGTATTGACCTGTGTAACATTTACAGTACACTTTTTGCATAACCTATTCACAATACTGCATTAGTGACAATATTTTCTATTATATATGAAGTTTTTTATTTATTCCTGTGTCTATTAATCTTCGAGTGGGGATTAAGGAAGTAGCTTTATATTAATATATTATATAAATATAGCTATAATTTGCAAAAACAAGGACGTATTGAACAATAATGATGAATTGAAAAGAAAAGAAGAAATTCTCTATTCCTATAGTACATAGTTTGATTGTTGTGTATGGTGTAAAGATTAAAATAATGGCAAGACATGCTGTTAGAAAGATGATTGCAATAAAGGGGGGGTGTGATGCAGTTGATACCCTGAAGTTGATGAATTTCTTATATCCACATATGCTGACGTTTTTTATTTCTTGTACACCCCAGCAATTTGCTACTTTTTAATCCATCCATACTTATACATAATATTATTCACTGGTTACAGGAGCTATAGTTATTCTCTGGAGAAATAAAAACATAGCTTGTCATGTTTCTGAGAACCTGTAAAGCTCAGCATCGTCCGTCTTAAACACTTTCTCCTAAAGTGTAACAAAGGACACGTAACAACACGTCGGGATTTCTTCTCTTTATTGTTAAATTATATGTAAGTTTTGAAGTCATTGCAAAATTTGCAATGTATTTGAGCAAAGACGCTAATTTAAAACTTGTGATTTGAATAGAGGTCACACCGTGCAGGCGTTATTGTCTGAGCTGTCAAATATTAATCAACACCATTTAGAATTCAGCAGCACTGTGGTCTAATCTGATTTATAGTTTCTATTATATTCTGACACCATGTTTATATTTCTGTTTTTAATGAATGGGAAGTAGGGAATTGAGACCCTTATAGGAAGGCGGGCGAAGCTGCAAACGAACTAAGTGGAAATGTGATCTCTGTGTAAGTAATGGGACTCAGTCCAGGTCGTCTCTGCCTGATTCGGAATGTGATCCTGCTTCTGTGAGAGCAACAGAAGGAGAGGTAAACTGATCAGCTGGATTAATGAGCTCCGAGACTGTTCTGTACTCTCTACATCTTTTATAGGCCTCTCCTGGCCTGCTCAGTTCTAGCTTTCTAAATACTTAATGACCGCCCTGTAGGCCAAAGTCCGTGCTGGGGGTTTTCCCTCCTGCACTCTACGCCCTCACCTCCCTCTCTCAGGTAGCTGCTGCTTCTGGTGAAGAGCAAGCATTTTCGCTGACCCGTTTATATTGCGCTGTGTGGCTTTAATGAAAGGCTAATGTGTTAGCCCTCGCAGGAAACGTGAAGGAATAAAATAAATGAGGACGCTCTTACCCCTCATCTGGGCATTGCTTGAAAGAGGGTTGCTATGGCAACACACGAAATCACTGACACAGAGTGTTTGTACATAATGGCGATATGACTGGTGTGTTTGGATGTGTGTGTGTTACACACAAGCATGCGTATGTGTTGAGTAATGGACTAATGTCCAACACATGTCCGATTAAACAGATCCCATTAAATTGTTTGAATTTTCTAATCTTTCATCTGTCTTTTTTTTTTTTTGCCAACAGCAAGCTGTAATTGTCGCTCATGAGCAAATCCGTGCTGTGGCAATTAAGACAATGATGAAATTACTTAATAACCAGCTATTACTGATTCCCTGCATAGCAAATACACAATTATGAAAATAGGAAGCTACTGTATAGCACTTTATGATCTCTACCACCGCACATGAATGAGCATGCTGGATATGTAAAACATGTCGGATATTGATCAAGTCAAGTCAAGTGGCTTTTATTGTCATTTTTACTATACACAGTGGTATACAGTACACAGTAAAAACGAAACAACGTTCCTCCCAAACCCTGGTGCTACACTAAACCACAACATACAACATAAAGTGCATCGAGTGCAGCCTGGTGCAAACAGTGCAAACAAAAGAACAGTACAGACAGACGGAGTGCAGACAGACAACACAAGACAAGACAAAAGACAAAAACCAAGTATAGCGCCGACTAGTAAACCTACTGTATACTTAAATATAGAGTACTGTGTGAGGAGAAGTGTAAAAACTATACCCAGGAAAAAGTACAAACTGAACAGAGCAATGTAGTGCAAAAAAAACAGCAGCAAGGAGGTGCAAAGACAGCATGTAAACATTCTACTGTAGTACAAAAGGTGCAAAAACAGCATGTAAACATTTACTGAGTATAAGGTGCGAGTATAAATAATAATAAATAGTGGATCGAGATGAGTGATTATTGTGTTTAGTCCAGGTTGTACAGTTCAGTTACAGTAACACACAGAGTGTGTGTGTGTGTGTGTGTGTGTGTGTGTGTGTGTAAGTGAGTGTGTGTGAGTTCTGTTCAGTTCTTTGTGTTGAGAAGCCTGATGGCTTGTGGAAAGAAGCTGTTACACAGTCTTGTTGTGGTGGCCCGAATGCTTCGGAACCGTTTTCCTGATGGTAGGAGGGTGAAGTATGTGTGTGAGGGGTGTGTGTGATCTTCCACAATGCTGTGTGCTTTGTGGATGCAGCGTGTGGTGTAAATGTCCATGATAGAGGGGAGAGAGACTCCGATGATCTTCTTAGCTGTCTTCACTATCCTCTGTAGGGTCTTGCGATCCGAGACGGTGCAATTCCCAAACCAGGCAGTGATGCAGCTGCTCAGGATGCTCTCAATGGTCCCTCTGTAGAACATGGACAGGATTGGGGAAGGTAGATGGGCTTTCCTTAGCCTTCTCAGAAAGTAGAGAAGCTGCTGGGCTTTCTTGGTGATGGAGCTGGCGTTAAGTGACCAGGTGAGGTTGTCCGCCAGATGAACACCAAGAAATTCGGTGCTCTTGACGATCTCTACGGAGGATCCATCGATAATCAGTGGAGATGGGTCGCTCTGTGCTCTGCTAAAGTCCACAAACATCTCTTTTTTTTTGTCCACGTTCAGAGACAGGTTGTTTGCTCCACACCAGGCAGTTAGCCGTTGCACCTCTTCTCTATATGCTGACTCGTCGTTCTTGCTGATTAGACCCACCACGGTCGTGTCATCAGAAAACTTGATGATATGATTCGAGCAGTGCGTTGGTGCACAGTCGTGAGTCAGCAGAGTGAACAGCAGTGGACTGAGCACACAGCCCTGAGGGGCTCCAGTGCTCAGTGTGGTGGTGCTGGAGATGCTGTTCCCGATCCGGACTGCCTGAGGTCTCCCAGTCAGGAAATCCAGGATCCAGTTGCAGAGAGAGGTGTTCAGGCCCAGAAGGTTCAACTTCTCGATCAGGTGCTGAGGAATGATTGTGTTGAATGCTGAGTTGAAATCAATGAACAGCATTCGTACATACGAGTCCTTGTTATCCAGGTGGGTGAGGGCCAGGTGGAGGGTTGTGGAGATGGCATCATCCGTGGAACGGTTTGAACGATACACAAACTGCATGGGGTCCAGGGAGGGTGGAAGCTGTGTCTTGATGTGCCTCATGACGAGCTTCTCGAAGCACTTCATCACGATGGGAGTGAGCGCGATGGGACAATAGTCATTGAGGCAGGAGACAGTCGATTTCTTTGGCACGGGAACGATGGTCGTTGTCTTGAGGCACGTGGGAACAACGTTACTGCTCAGTTTGAGGTACGCCCGGTTTGAGGTACAGAACAATGTGGTGGCGAGGTAGACCATCCCTCTGGCGAGGTAGACCACTGACCATGTGCTCTGTCCTACCACAGCTGAAGTGAGGAAAACCCTATGCAGAGTTAACCCACGGAAGTCTTCTGGACCTGACAACATTCCTGGCAGAGTGCTCAGGGAATGTGCAGAACAACTAGCAGATGTCTTCACTGACATCTTCAACATCTCCCTATTATAAGAATTATATAAGCGGGTAGAAAAAGACTACACACGTCTATTACTATTAACATAGCAGGTGTTAATATAATATATAATAATATTAATGAAACACTGACTGCACCCCGGCCCTCTTTACCCTACATCAGTACCTGACTTTACTAACAGTCCTGTGACTGATAAACACAAATGCACATATCAACTCAAAAAGCAGAAGACCATTCTTTGACCAGGTGTTGTGTTAAGGTGTTGTGTTGTGTTAAAGGCTTAAATTTCTCTTTGTTTATATTTATTTATTTATATTTTTAATGATCAAACAGAAATGCGCACAGCATAATCGCACGTGAATAAGATATTAGTAATAAGATAAGTGCAGTTAAAATGAATTTGCGTTTACACGTTATAAACTTGTTAATTTTGACAACCCTATACACACACACACACACACACACACACACACACACACACACACACACACACACACACACACACACACACACAGACACACACACACACACACTTTATTGCCAAAAGTTTGCGAACACCTGGTCAAAGTATGGTCTCTGCTTTTTGAGTTGATATGTGCATTTGTGTTCATCAGTCACAGGACTGTTAGTAAAGTCAGGTACTGATGTAGGGTGAAGAGGGCCGGGGTGCAGTCAGTGTTTCATTAATATTATTATATATTATATTAACACCTGCTATGTTAATAGGCGTGTGTAGTCTTTTTCTACCCGCTTATATTATATAATTCTTATCATTCAATAATTTTTTAACTATTTTAGCCATATAAAAATCCTGCCTAATTTTATTTGACTCTTTCCCACACTTCATTGTTCTGATAACACTGAGCTGTTTGCTTTGACTGTGTTTGTATAGCTGTCAATGATAAACTTACATTATTATTCTTTTTTTTTTAATCATTATTCTTTTTGTATTTTTCTCATAGTGGGCTTTTCCTCTGCAGTTTCCATGGTAACTTTGCAAACTAGCCTTACCTCCCATCCAGATTGCACTTTGTGTGAGTAGTGTGTGTGTGTGGGTGTGTGTGTGTGTGTCAGGGTTTTTGGGTACACAGTTCAAACTGTCGTAGAGAAATGCTCTAAATTGTCCATGGTTACTGGCAGCCCTCTGTAGTTCTGTGTGTCTTTACCTTGGCCTCAGTAGAGGTGAGTGGTGAACAACACACACACACACACACACACACACACACACACTCACACACACACACACACACTCTCACACACACACACACACACACACACACACACACACTTCTCTCTTTCCCTTTTAACCTAAAGTTTTTACAAACATGCTTGTATTTTTGATGTACTTGTACATTGTTTTACATACACCTTGTTACTCATAGCTTTTTTATTGTAAAATCATTGCTATTTTTTACAATGAGAAACTTTGCGTTCTGTCTGTGCCATTTTTTATTTAGAGAAAAGCTCTGCTGTTCCTGTTTGCGCTTTCTGTTCTCACTGTGTCCACAAGTCTCTCTGTATGACAATCAGAGCGAGACATACCAGTACAATAAGCACAGGGGACATCTTATTAATTATTTAATTGCTCTGTATACGTGTGTGTGTGTGTGTGTGTGTGTGTGTGTGTGTGTGTGTGTGTGAATAATTGCTCAGTGTTAATATCCAGGCCACATTTTTTCATTCACTGCTTTGCCCATTATACAAATGCCAGTGGTGCTTTTTTGCAAATATAAAAAATGCAGCAATTCGTGCATGAAATTTAAAAGGAAACCTATTAGAAAGGCATTTTCACTGTCCACTGGCAACGTCAATATTCTATATGTGCCAGACCGAAAAAAAATCAGAATGAGCCTGTGATGCTGATGACAGACTGTGCTCTTTTTTTTTTTTAAACAACATTCAGGGCAACAGTTTCAATACATTTTTATTAAGAGCCTCTGAAATCTTCGTGTGACTGTCTCCAACTTTGTTATGTAGAAGTATATTCACTAATCCATTTCTTGATAGGAAGATAGAAATCACTTCCCACATGACCATAAGGGAATGATGAATTTAACAGTCCACATACTCTAATACTCCTTTTTGGGGAAAGGAAGAGGATTTTTTTTAACTTCAACTTAATGGTTTATGTAAAATTCTTATTGACTTCTTTCTTGTTATCTTAAATGACATTTTGTCTGATAATTTTGTCTGATTGACAATGTTTTACATATAGTATTACCATACTGTTGAATCTGATTGGTGTTGATTCATTTTCTCTAACAGTATTAACAGTAGTTCCAGCAACAACGCAAATCATTGGATAAATGTATTTATTCTATGTTTCCATAGTAATAATTTATTATAAGTATTCGTATGTATATTTACTTGTGAGTATATTTCTAGTGCTCTAGCATTTGACCTGCTGTTAACAGACCTGCAGTCCATTCTCCTAATGGTAATAAAAGATAACATCAGGTAACACATTTGTCTAGTTTACAAGTTACTTGGATGTTAATGATGTAATGTTTTTGGTTAAAAAAAACAAATCCTGGCTGTGAACAATTTTGCTTACCTTGCGCTTTTTGCTCATTTGCATGGAATTAACTTTGGGTCATCCTTTCGTTTCACCCACATTGCTGACTGAACTTATATAATAACACCAATACAGTGTGAATGTAACAGTGTACCTCTACACATAGTTAATTGTTTATTGAATTTGTCTTTCAGAAATCTAGCACTTTTCCATTTCTCCTCTTCCAAGAGTTCTTGGAGGTAATTTGTCGACTTGGACTAAAAGGATATATGATATGGCTGTGTGATTTCTGCCTTATTGAAAGTCTGCTAAATTACAAAATCTCTTTTTCATAAACGGAGAAAACATGTTTGAAACTGTAGCTCTGCATTTAATTACGGCCGGATACTCTTCCACAATTTAGTATGTGGTTCAGGTTCTTCAGATTTGTTTTGTGTTGTATAATGAAAGGAAATACATCCAAACACCCAAAATCCACATTCTCTTGAGATGCAATTAAGGAAACGTCAGCGGAAATGGAATGAAAACCACAAAATGACTCAACTAGAGTAAGAGCGAATTTGACTTCATTTGCACCTCTGCATGATTCATTTGTCTTCGGAGAGACTGAGTGAGAGAATGAGCACAGCAACACCTGCTGTACCTGATACCAAACACAATGTAGTGATTTCCACCTCACTTGAGTCTCTCTTTCTGAATAGATTTTGATGGAAGCAGCTTTCTTATTTGCACCAATTTGTTTTCGCTTATCTCTCTCTAGTGTCTCTCTGTAAATAAAGATTCATCATTCATTTTTATTTATTTTTGACTGTTCGGTGTAGGTGATGTCATTTACATTTACATTTAGTGCATTTGACAGACGCACTTATTCAGTGACTTAATTGTTTATCTCATTTATACAACTGAGCAGCTATGTGGTTAAGGGCCTTGCTCAAGGGCCCAAAGGTGGCAGCTTGGTGTGGTTGGGATTTAAACTCATGACTTTCGGATCCAAAGAGTCCAATGCCTTAACCACCAAGCTACCAAACCTAACTACTCATTATATGTGTACACACTCTGTGCTGTAGATGAAATAGGATGTCACCTAGTCATGATGAGTGTTGCATGATATACTGGTGCTAGTAAGGTGTTGCGATACCCTGCTTTTAAAAATGGCACACGTCTTCATTTTATTAGTGCCGGTAATTTAAGTGTGACAGCTGTAGTTCAGAGTTTTGACTATAGGGGGGTTTGCAGCCTGTTGCTTCTACGGCACACTGGCACCCTCGGATACACCTCGACTTTCATGGTGATGAAACTAGAGGATCGAAACTTTGATAACATTTAAAAATGAAAATGATTTTATTTTCTCTTTCTCTCTCTCTCTCTCTCTCTCTCTTTCTCTCTCTTATTACAGTATATAATATATAAAATAATACTCTCTCTCTCTCTCTTATTACAGTATATAATATATAATAATATATATTATTTGTAGTTTTAACAGCAAAAATGTAATGCTTATTATTAAATAAAAACAAAGTTCAATTATTCAATGACTTTTCCTGTTTTTATTTATTTTATTTTATTTTTTGCCATAGTATTGATTTGGCATTGGAATCATGATATTCACTTTAGGCATCGTATCGAAGTCGAAATTTTAGTATTGTGACAACGATAGTCATTTAAGAATGTAAACTAAGCATAGATTAGAAAACATGCAGCATGGAAAAGCCGAATGACTGCATCTTTTTCAGCATCACAGGGCAGCATAACACGTTCGGAGGAAACCTCTTTCACAAATTGCTAGTGTTTCTGTTATTGAAAGCGGAGAGTGTGTATGTTAACCCGCCCACTCAGACACCAGAGCCAGTTGTACTCTCATCATACCTTGTGGAATCCCACCCACAGGTGGCTGCTGTATCCTCATAAGAATGTGTGACAGATGCTAGGGCAAATGCTTTACTCTTGGACTTTCCAGTGATACCAATTTTTTAATGTGTAAAAGTATAAATCCACTGCAGTTGCATTTTTTAAACTGACATACCATGATTAATAATATCATGTCATTCCTATGAGTATTGTTGTGTAGACTGCCATGCATCATGAGGTTTAGTCCTGTGTAAATAACCTCTCGTTCTTTTTTGCTTTTCTCTCATGCTACTCTGTACACAAGTGAGCAGATGTGGTGTTATCACAAGCAAACTTATATGTAATTCAACCAGAGTGTTCTATGCTGACAAACGTCACCTCTGGTAAAATTTTCAGAGGATAAAGGTCACACTGATTGCAGAAGTATGGATAGACTCTGCCTTTAAAACGGTTGGAAAAGGTTTTTAGATTGTGGCCGCTAATTGGGTCTGAGAATGAAATGTGTCCGTGGTCCCAGTCCAGCTGCACTCTGATCCTCTGCAGGCCATTGTTCAACCTGAGAATGGTGGTAGACCCTCCAGAGGCACTGGCACCATATGTAATATTTTGGTAATGGCTTTTCCATACACCTGCACTGTAGAAGTTTCTTTTTCTAACATCGCCTGTTACAACACCGAGAGCCCATTCTGCTTTATTTTCCACCTCAACCTCCCAGCAGTAAGTCCCTGAGATAAAGCCCTCAGAGCCTAGAACCCACAAATGATGTTCAAATCTCTTTGGGTTTTGAGGAAACTGCTCATACCGATCTTGACATACAAACTCGGTCAGGCCGTGAGACAGATTGAGCCGCGGGTGTGCGGTATTGGGGTTTAAAATCACAGGATCTGTAAAGGAAGCAAAAGGCATTGAAGAAAAGTTATGAATGTACAGTATAACTCTGATCTAACCACCAGCGATATGTACCTGATGTAGCATGTCTGTGCACCGCATGTAATGGTGTAATACTTACAATATTCTACAATATCCTTCATCTTCTTCCACACTCTGAACTGCAGGTTGCCCAAATGCTTCGCCACATCAATTAGTGATTCGGACTCTGTTTCAGCTTCCTTCAGCTTATACTTGCTTCTGGAACAGTGTTCACAGCCATGAGTTTTGACTCCATCGAGATTGGAAGAAATAAGATGTAATTAACTTACCTTTCCAGAGTTGCTTTGTAGTTCTGTAAAGAAAGAATAAATACAAGTTTTCAACAACTTCTACAAAAGAAGTTTGTGTGTTTGAGCTTTAACAGCAAATCAGTGAGAAAAAGATTTATATGGAAGCCAGTTTCCACTATATACATTTTTATTTTTTTGCAATTCCATCTTTCTCCTTTTTTTTTCAGCTGTTCTTATTAGGGGTCGCCACAGCGGATTATCTGTCTTCATACCCCCCGTCCTCCACATCTGCCTATTTCAATCCTGCATGTCTTCCCTCACCACATCCATAAACCTCCTCCTTGGCCTCCTCTTTATCTCCTTCTTGGTGGCTCCATCCTCAGCATTCTCCTATCGATATACCCCATGTCCCTCCTCTGCACATGTCCAAACCATCTCCACCGAGCCCCTGTCTGACCTCTTTATCTCGAGGACAGTTCATTTGCTGTGGCAACCCCTAATGGGAGCAGCCGAAAGAAGAAGAAGAATCTATCTACCTATCTATCTATCTGTCTATCTATCTATCTATCTATCTATCTATCTATCTATCTATCTATCTGTCTGTCTGTCTGTCTGTCTGTCTGTCTGTCTGTCTGTCTGTCTGTCTGTCCGTCCGTCTGTCCGTCCGTCTGTCCGTCCGTCTGTATGTTTGAGTCTATTTTAAGTATGTCTTCGATCTATCTATCTATCTATCTATCTATCTGTCTATCTATCTATCTATCTATCTATCTATCTATCTATCTATCTATCTATCTATCTGTCTATCTGTCTGTCTGTCTGTCTGTCTGTCTGTCTGTCTGTCTGTCCGTCCGTCTGTCTGTCCGTCCGTCTGTATGTTTGAGTCTATTTCAAGTATGTCTTCGTCTAGTGTTAGCCTCAGCTGCTTCGATGGTATATCAGGCATCTGATATCTTTATAACCTTTCTGGCCACAAGCATCATTTTGTGTCGAGTAGGGTTTCCAGGAACTGTTTTTATTTTGAAGTGATAGCTCATACTAGTGCAGTGTGAAGGTAAATTGAGGCACTCCTACACAAAATACACAAAGCTCAACTATTGCATGCTTTTTTTCCACTAGAATTCTTAGAAATACTGTACTATTGCGGCATTACCTCAAGCAAAGATGTATCCTCAGTGGCTAAATCTTCTAAAATAAATTTGATCTTTTCTGAAAGTTGTACAATCTCATTGTTTACAAAGTCTGAGGTTTTGTTTAGCATTTGGCTTTTCTTCCTCTCCTCCTCCTTCACAGCAGCTATTTGCTTCATCTCTTCATCTTGCAGAAACCGGTGAAGTTTCTCAAACTCGCTCTTAATGTGCTTTTCAGTGTGTTGAGCCTGGTTCTAATATCCAAAACATTATACCAAATGATGTTAATGCATTAGTACATTAGATTATTAGATCAATTATTTAGGACGCGGTTTGTCGTAATACATATATTCTTCACCTTAATGTGTTGCAAGTTAAGAGCACAAGCCCGTTTTGACTTTCGAAATGAATCAAGCTTGTCTTGCAGGGGTTTCAGTTTAGATTTAAGCTCCTCCTGAAACGATAGTGTTATTAATTGTGGTCACATTTAAAGATTCATGGAAGGCACAAAAAGTTTTATTATATTATTAAAAGTGGTTGTTTTTGTACTAGAAGCATGAGGGATGGTGATGTAAAAGTTGCATGTTTTTGCAGTTTGGATGGCACTACCGGTGAGGTAACAGCAGGAATAAAACATAGTGTACACATACCAGATTTACAGCCATAATACTGGAAAAATAAAAAAGCAAGCAGTTTTCGAAGAGGACTTTTGACCATTACTGGACTTCGCACAGTAGCTAAATGTATAACAATAGTGCCGTAAATGTGCACAGGAAGTACTCATGCATGTTAAGTATTGAAACATACTGTAAGGCAGAACATTGTTGTTCATTATTATATCATTATTATATATTATATCCAGCATGATGGTTTGGCATGTTGTGAAGAAGAGGCAGATGTTGTGATTCGAAGTGTAATGACTTGAACTTGTTTGCTGTCTTTTGAACAAGAGTCTCATTTGTAGGTTTGCTTTGAAAATCAACATTAATACATTAACATTCAACCTTAAACTCTTACCTTTACCCAAAGTTTTACCTTATTTATATGCATTTATATTACAACACTGACATGGTTGTAAGGTGCTTTACTCACCCTGTGCTCTTGCGCTGCCTCATCCAGTGGTCTGACATTGTGGTCTCTGTGTATTTTTGATTCTCGGCACACAACACACACTAGCTGTTTGTCATCAAGGCAGAAGAGCTTGAGGTTCTCTTTATGCAGCTTGCACAACATCTCAGCTGCAGCTGACTCACTTTTATCCAGACGAAATCTGTCACACAACATTTTCAAATGCATGTTTGGTGGAGGCAACGTTTTGGATGACCGTTTCTTGCACAAAGGACATTTAAGAGATTTTCTCTCGTGCCAACATTTTGCCAAGCAAACCTTGCAGAAGCTATGACTACAAGACAACATGACAGGATCCGTGTAGATACAGCAGCACACAGGACATAAAAGGTCCACTTCTGAGACGGTTCCTTTCCTTTCCATTCTTTCTGTCATTATCCTCTCACCAAAGTGTCCTTATTGCTTGTTTACCTCAGAAATGAACACTATGTAATACTAAAAAAGGACTTTGCACGAGTAGCCAGGTTGCATATTTCTATTTGAAGTTTGAACCTACTGTAGAGGTGGAGTTTTACAGCTCAACTTCCCAGTTAAACTCCTATAAAGTTTTATAGTGAAATAAAAAAATGGAACTTTGAGTACCTTAACCACTGTTTACACCCATGATGACTAAAAAAAGCATTTCAGAAATAGAGGTCGACTGATTCATTATTAGCTATAAAGCCCGGTAGTGATTACTAAGAAATAAATGAGGGGTTCTTAAATGTTTTGTAGGGTTTTTTTTACTGCAAAAGAAACGCCCTGCTCTTCTTAGTATAGATTTATTTCCTGAACATTATGTAAAGGTTACTAGATTTTGAGTTATTGATGTTGGGATTAAATTCAATTCAATTGCAGTCATTAATAACAACAATGATACAGACCCAGGGTTTTAGGTTCGAATCAACCCTCTTGCTAATTCTTAGTTTTAGATATAAAAAATGAACAATTAATTGGTTTTGCCAATTAAAAGGCATTGATAGTTCATTGCTGGGACTAACGACTATTCGGAAAAAAACTATACCAATAGTTTTTCCGGGTTGCGTCCATTGATGGAACAGCTAAGAAGGTACGCTATCATTATGAGAGCAGCCTCTAGAGGTGATTCACTAACGACACATGCTGTTTGCTTTTTACAGGCGAGACGGCACTCTGCATGGAGAGCGCTATAATATATTTATAATATATAATTCATTTTCTGTATTATAATTATATTTATTAATGAATATATTTATATTTATTTCATTTAGCACACTTTCATTAAACATTTTCCAGTTGACTCTCAGTTCAACGTTCAGTTCAGTAGTATTCAGTTTTTTATTCAGTATCGATTTTAAAAGCTGTTGTTGAATAAATGTTTATCGGCAAGCATGATGCAACCTAGTTATCGTTTTCTGTAAAATTCACAATCAGCAAATATTCAGAACATACAAAATTGTCAAATCTAATAGTGAATTGGCTTTGACCATGTCCACATGGGGATCCACACTTGCCAGTCTTCCTTCGTTTTCAACTTGGGCAAAGAATCTAAAACTGTGTTCACCCCTTTACTTGGTTATTTAATTATTTGTGTGTTTCTAAAACATATTCAGCAGTTATTTTCAGTTTTCCAGTCATTCTGCTGAACTAGCAGGATATTGATGGTGTGAAACGACAGTGAAACGTAGAGAAATGACTGTTTCAGTCATTAATTTATTTAGCAACAGAGCAGAGACTTTTTTTTTCCCAAGCTCTGAGAAACTGACACTTCTGTCGCACTAGATAAAAAACCAACAATAGCTTGGCAAAGGAACGGACTATGTTGAATAATATTTTAGCACTGACAGTCCGAGAGTACAGGGTTTTGGCTGTTTTTGTTTCTCACATCGCTGTTGTATTTCTGTTTCTCTGACACGCTCACTCTGTGTGGAGCGGCTGTCTGATACAGCGTTAGCCTTTGTTAGCATCACATATCCCAGCTCAGACTTGACACTGCATAACAAAACCGCTTGTCTCCTTATAAAATCAAGTATGTTTGTGTGTTTATGTGTGTCTGAGAAAGACAGAAAGCATATTTGTGTCATTCATGGTACTCGTAGTAAGAATATCACACTCGTCTGCTCTCATTGCCAGTTCCTGCTGCGGTTGATTACCGACTTGGAATTCTGTGTATGTGCCTCTCAGAGTGTGTGTGTGTTTGTGTGTGTTTGTGTGTGTGTGTGTGTGTGTGTGTGTGTGTGTGTGTTGCTGTGAATACTCTGACACATTTGTGATCACACACTTTTGCTGACTCACACGTCAACTGCCGGCTCTACACTGTCACACAACCAAGAAGAAGATACAATTCTTCTGTAATTTATTCTCTATTATTTTCTCCACACAGTTTCATCACGTTATTGTCCTATTGTCTTGTTGTCCTGGTCTCCAAATAACTTCCTGACTTACACTGAAAGTTTATCATGTGTTGTATTGCCCCTACGGCGTCCTTTATGGATCAGTGATACCTATAAAGCTCAGTAGTAATTAATATGAAATAAATTAGGGGTTCTTTAATGTTTTGTAGGTCGTTTTTAACTGCAAAATAAACACACTGGTCTCCTGCATGCAGATTTAATTACTGAAAAATTATGTAAAGGTTATAAAATTTTGAATTATTAATGCTTGGATTAAATGCATTTCAATTAAAGTGAGTAATAATAAAAATAATACAGATGCAGGGTTTTAGGTCTGAATCGGCCCTCTTTTGGTTTGATCGCTGGAACTATCGTCAAAAATCGCGTCGATAGTTTTTCCGTCTTCTGGTTTAAAATACTGGCCATGTGCTGTTTGTTTTTATCATGTGAGACTGCATGGAGAGTGCAATATTATATTTATTATTAATAATTTATTAATTGTATTAATTAATTTATTCATGTTTATTTCCTTTTGCACATTTTCATGATTTGGTGGTGTTTTTAATTTTTGTAGTTATCTTCAGTATTATTTCATGTTAAACGTGTTATCTTTGTGTTTGTTTGTCTTTTATCCATTTAAAAAAAAATTTTATCCATCCATCGGTTGTTTAATCGGTTATTGATCCAACCTAGCTATCAGTATCAATAATTGATCGCTGGAACTATCGTCAAAAATCGCGTCGATAGTTTTTCCGTCTTCTGGTTTAAAATACTGGCCATGTGCTGTTTGTTTTTATCATGTGAGACTGCATGGAGAGTGCAATATTATATTTATTATTAATAATTTATTAATTGTATTAATTAATTTATTCATTTTTATTTCCTTTTGCACATTTTCATGATTTGGTGGTGTTTTTTATTTTTGTAGTTAACTTCAGTATTATTTCATGTTAAACGTGTTATCTTTGTGTTTGTTTGTCTTTTATCCATTTTAAAAAAATTTTTTATCCATCCATCGGTTGTTTAATCGGTTATTGATCCAACCTAGCTATCAGTATCAGTAAAATTACATCTCTAATTTGATTAGTACATCTCTTTTCATCTTATCATCCCCACTGGGTCAAATACATTACACCCATTTAAAGCTTGTTTTTTAGATTTTTACTATGTTGAATAAAAGTCACTAGACAGCAAAAAAGTCCCTGAAGCGTCTTTGTTTTACCCTCATTAAGAAATGCTGATTCTATTAATATGTAAATTGAAAACTCACCCAGCCTTTGCGCCCTATAGCCTGCATTTTGTGTATGAAAATTTATTTAATTGTGTCTGACGGGGAAAACAGTGACCTGTCACACGTTCCATATTTTCGAACATATAACTTTGTAAGGTGTTTAATAAGGTTATAAGATTTATCATATTTTATATAAAAAAACATTTGTCATCACCAGTTTCATTATGTTTGTTTTCAATCATTACTTAGTTCCATATACACTATGGATTTTCATTTTTATTATTTTGTGTATGATAAGCCTCATTGTCTCAGATTACCTCATCATCTGTGTTGCTCGCTTTTAATTTATTGTTTTGGTAATTATGATTCTCATATTTCTTTCTGTGTGTTTGTTTTCTTTTTGTTGTGCCAGAAATTATTACTCTGGTATGATTGTGTCCGATCACAATAGTGACATCTAGTCGCATCCAGAAAAAAAAAACTTGTGAGACGAGTGTAATATGAGCATAAGAGCATAATATGGTATATGATCGCATGTCCTGTATTTGAGTTTGAGCATTAATGATGGTCACTGTTTGTAAAAGGCTCCCTATTCCCTAATGTTTACCTTTATTTTAGTTTCAACTGCTCTGTTTCATTAGATTTGCCTGTCTTGTCTTTAACTTCATTCCTGTGTGCATTTGAACATGTTTTTCTTTGTCCAGTTGAATCTCAACCACTTTTTCTTTTTACCTTTGTATTGTTCCCAGTGCATTCTGGTTTTGACTTAATAACATCAACACCCAAAAATGGTTTAACCCGGTATCAGTGCTAAGATGTGTGTAATCAGTAAATCCTTTGCAATCAGTAAATCTACTTGGATAATTAATTTAATTAATTAATGCTTAATTCAATTATTCAATTTATTTTGTATAAAACATTAAATAAAAGACCTTTACAGAGCTTTACAGAACTGCAGATATAGATTTTATCTAAAAAGAAATCCAGACATGACAGAGGCAACGGTACTCCTCTGAGATGCCATAAAGAGGACCCACTGAGATGGTTCCACAATGGGAGGAAGTCGACCCAAGAGGGAATCTTCTATGTGAGACCAGATTAGCTGATGCTTATAGTGGACCGAGTTTGCAGTCAGGTATAATAGTCAGTGGGCTGAGGGACAGTGTACATGCAAGAGCGAGTTTTTGAGAGCAGGAAAGTGTGTCTATTATTTGTTCCATCATTTTACCATGTTAAATTTATTTCATTCAGAAATAGAATGAACAGAAATAGACTTTTTTATGAAAGAAAGAAATGTAATTTACATGTGATATAAACCTTGATGATGGTATCAGATAATTGAGTGCTATTGAATCTAGTTCAGATTGCATTAGGACGGTAGGGCAGTGCGGCTGAAAATGATTAGTAGAGCCTCTAGGATGTTATCTGCTGCCCGTAGATAGATGAGTCCCATCAGCTATTCTCTTTGATTGGATATTGCAGTGGACCAGTGCCATGGCTCAGCGCTTTGGATTTGCTGCATTGTCCATGTAGGGGCAGAAAAGGCTGCCATTTATATCAGCTTTTAAGCAAACCTTTATTCACAATTTTATATATATATATTTTATTTAGCTCAATAGAGTTAGAAACTACAATACAAGCTAACAGGGGCCCATTGGAGCAGGTTTCACCCTAATTCTTTTTCTTTTTATTTATTTTTGGAGAGAAGCTGTAGACAGGAATGTTAATTAAGCTGGCAGGTTGGGATAGTTTTAAAAATACCACCAAAATATATAAAAATATCATAAGATGGAGTGGAAAATGTGAGTGTATTGTGGTACTTGTTTCTCACACAAAGGCTGGCTGTGATTTTTATAGTTAACTTGGTTATGATGTTAGCTGTAATCTGTCAATCTCACACAGAGGAAACAGCTACTGCTTTGAATAAAAACAACAGAAGAATGTCCAAATCTGCTCGAAATGAGCTGCTGTTGCCAAAATCTCACCTTCCTATTACAGAGTTGCACTAAAATAGACTGGGTAGCATACAGCATACGTCACAAGTGCCATTAGTCCTAATGCTTCACGCGTAGTTTCCTAATGTAAGCACATTTCCCAAATATGTATCCGAGTCTTGCACGGTGTGTTGGATTATTGTAATAGTCCAATTATACCTGTACTAGGACATACATTCTCCTGTAGGCTACAGCGTTGTGTGTGGCACTGTGGAATACCTCTGTCACCTTCTATGTATTTATAGTGTACATCACACTGAGTGGGACAGATGGTCTGGGATGATCCTATTAGCTCCATTAATGCACTCTGTGTATGTGGACCCACTGCTGCCCTTGTAGGTAATCATTCCCTCCAGAATTTCCACTCTAATTATCTTCTACGTTCCCTTTGGACTCTCTGAGTATATCTGTCCACATTTACACATCCAGAGTGAAATCAACAAGGAGTAGATCTGCTGCGAATTCAGGTAGGATTTTTTTTTTCTGCTAAGTTTGTGCACAGGCATTAAATTGTTTTTAAATTTATACAAAAGTCAGTTCTAGCACACAAGGTTGAAGCTAGTTTGCTACTAAGCCGACGTACCATAAAGTGAGTGGAGTTTTTTTTGGGATCAGTTTTCGCTAGTAGGGGTAAATATTTATTTGATCACAATGTGTCTGGAGTCTCGAACACTGAAGTAGAGACTCTGGAGTGTAGAGACAGTGAGTCACTATGGAACACTTTAAACATAGAAAATTACACCAGAACCCCATGTACATGTAATCTTGTTTCGATTTTATTTTTCTATAGCATCTTATTCCCTGCTTGTTTGCTATGTTGTTGTTGTTGTTTTTTAAGTACGCTGTGATTTTTCTTGTTTAATTGAACTCTCTGATCACGCCATGTGTAAATAACTTTGGCTTTAATTAGAGCACTAAAACATGAACACACCATTACTCTTGTTGCTCTCTAAAGATTGGATGAAGCCATGAAACCATTTTCTGTTCGATTTTGTAGTGAAAACTGTGAGTCTAAGCTGAAGTCATTATCACCCGGAATAGTCAACATAGTTTTGGTGTAATGTGCTGATATCAAACTCGAAAATATGACACGCTCTCACTGTGTAATTTTGAGAACTGCATCATATAATGCAGCAGTTTGACGGCTTAAAATGCAAATAAATCTCATTTCGCATTCTGCCGTGATTCGGAGAGCGGTAGCGATTTAATTGTTCGCATTTACATCGCCTTTTTCGACATTAACATGCCGTTTCACGCTGGGCCAATCTGGTACGTTTTATTACCTGCGCTAATTTGCGCACATCTCCATTACTCCCAAAATAGTGTCAGGAAGTTTAATGGGATTTCCAGGAAGGACAACTTGTGTAGGTTGTCTTGATGCTAATTGCAGTGTAATTATATTAATGGTAAGTCATTACATATGCAGAAAAAAATGTTGCTGTAAATGTAAATGTTGCAAAGCTAGTATGCTTTTCTTTAAACATAAAAACAGTAGAATCCAATGCTCACTATGTTGGATCACTGTCTGTATCAGTAATATGTCTATGTAATTGATTAAACCCAGCTGTCATATGGACATATGGAGGTGACATTTAATAGAAAGTTAATAACAAAAGGCATCAACTGTACAGACATTGTAATATTTGCCTTGTTCTTTCTCCCTTTTCTCCCTTGATTGTGTTTGATGTTATTTTTGACTTGCAATAATTAGCTGTCATTATTGTCTAGAAAGCTGCCTGACGTTCTCCATGGTGGTGTGTTTATAACACAATAAACAATATAAGGCAATAAACATTGATTTAATTTCATTGTGTTGAATGGTGCCCATGTTTTAAATAGGAGTTAGGAGAAAAGTCATGTTCTGACTCCTTCCTCATGGTGCACTTCTTGGGTAGAAGAAGAGCCTCCCTTTGCTTTTAAAACAGCCTCAGTTCTTCATGGCATGGATTCCACAATATGTTGGAAATATTCCTTTTGAGACTGTGGTTCGTGTTGATGTTGATACAATTGCATCACATTGCTGCATTTGTTCATGTTCATGAATTTCATATTCTACCACATCCCAAAGGTGTTCTTTTAGAAAGCCAGAAGTACACAGTACTTACGCTCGTGTTAATGAAACCAGTTTGAGGCGATTTTTGCTTTGTGACATTGTGTATTATAATGCTGGAAGTAGCCATTAAAGATAATTGTGGTCATTAAGACACAAAAAGCAAAAATGTCTGGCATTTGATCGAAAGTTGAATGGTATTAAATGGACCCAAAGTGTACATTACTTCTCACAGCCTGGGCTGTTAACACAAGGCAGGTTGGGTCTATGGATTCATGTGAATTTCTCCAAATTCTGAATCTGTGTGTCTCAGCAGAAATCAGTAATTATCAGACCAGACTGTTTTCAGCTGTTGTGTATTGGTGAGTCCGTGCCCACTGCATCTTCAGATTTCTGTTCTTGGCTGACAGAGGTGGAATCTGGTGTTTTTTTTTTCTGCTGTTTTAACAGTCAGGTGCATCTCAATAAATAAGAATATCATTAAAAAGTTGATTTATTTTAGTAATTCAATACAAAAAAATGAAACCTGTATATTATATAGGTTCATAACCCACAGACTGATTTATTTCAAGTGTTTATTTCTTTTAACTTTCATAATTATGGCTTACAGTTAATAATAATAAAAATACTAATAATAATAATAATATTGTGAAAAACGTTTGGAGACTCGCAGTGTTGCACTCTAATCAGCTAATTAAATCCAAACACCTGCAAAGGTTTCCTGAGCCTTTAAATTGTGTCTCAGTCTGGTTCAGGCTGCACAATCATGGGGGAAGACTTCACAGTTCCAGAAAACAATCATTGACAAGACAGTCAAAAGACACAAAAGGTCATCGCTGTTCACAGAGTAATGTATCCAAGCACATTCATGGAAATGCAGCCCATTTAAAAATTTGGGGAGATTCACAAGAGCCATCATGCACAGACGTATCCATGGGGTACAACTGAGTCAAACCACTCCTGAACCAGAGACAACGTCAGAGGTGTCTTACCTGGGCAAATGACAAAAAGGACTGGACCGTTGCTCAGTGGGCCAAAGTCGTCTTTTCAGATGGAAGGAAAGAAAATTGAGCAATTTTGCATTACATTAGGTAATCTAGGCGCTAGAGTCTGGAGAAAGAAAGCAGAGGCACAGAATCCAAGTTGTTTGAGGTCCAGAGTAAAGTTTGCACAGTCTGTGATGGTTTGGGGAGTCATGTCATCTGCTGGTGTTGGTCCCCTGTGTTTTATTAAGTCCAAGGACAGCACAGCCGTCTACCAGGAAGTTTTAGAGCACTTCATGCTTCCCACTGCTGACCAGCTTTATGGAGATGGTTACTTAATTTCCCAGCAGGATTCTGAGATTCTTTTCTGCTCACCACATGTGTACAGGGTGGGTAATCTGAGTTACTCGAGCTCTTCTGTTACCTTGAACCAGTCTGAAGAGTCTCTGTTGAACTGTCGTATCAACAAGGCATTTTAATCTCCAAGACTATGGGATATACAACAAAGATGTAACATATAAAGATAGGGCCATAGTAAAGGAGAGACAGACAAACACAGAGATAGAAAAAAAGTAGACTATAAACAGGGCTTTCGGTTTTGTACACCTGTGTACCGAATGAAATCTTTTTTACATGTGGAACAAAAAAAAATATTAAGTGGTGGACCTCAAGTTTGTTTTGTCTCTGCCTCAGACCCTGAGTGCATTTTTTTAATATTATTTTTATTATTATTATTATTATTATTATTATTATTATTAAACTTGAAGACATACAAAATAATGCCAGGGATATACAAAGAAACTAGATTTAGCACAGTGTCACTGTGGCTCCTTACTCCATACAGAGAATAAGATTTGTTTTGCGCATGCATGGAAACGCTAAAGAATCCACAGCGCTAGCGTTAGCCGCTAAACAGCAAGTAGCTAGTGGCTAATGCCAGCGCTATGGATCTTTAACATTTTGTGTCCAGCTTCAAGAATTTTTCTTGAAACGAGAAAATCCTGACAATTTCACATATCGAGGGAGTAAATAAATGAAGGATGGAATGAAGACATTTGTTAAAGTATACTGAAATAAGTAGAACAGTTACGTAGTACATATCTTTAGAAAATTAAATATTACATGCAAAACGCACACACGCGCGCACACACGCACGCATGCGTTTACCCAAATGTGATTTAACAAATGCAAACTATTTAAATACATTTTTAAATGTATTTCATTGTATTTAATCAATTAAATGTATGATTTATGCATGTTGTATGGTTTAGAGACAGTGGCAGTGACTAAAAGACAGGTGAAGCAGGAGGTGGCAGAGTTGAAGATGGCAGGTAGCTGTCGATGCAAATCAGGATTTGGTGGTGTGGAACCGCTCTCTCTCTCTCGATATAAACGACGGTGCTTGTGAACACCATGTCAGCTGCATGTCAAATTAACACGGCCCACAACCATAACTGATAGGGGTCACGAGAGACTGATGCTTACCGGCCAAGATCCGGTTACTGTAAGTCTTATGGACTTTAAATTACACCTCTAAGCATAAACGTCAAATAAACTGCTCCATCATAATTTCTCAGTGAGCATCTTATTAATTAGAAAGAAATAGAATGCTTCCTATACATTCATTTTAATGACACAATTAGCAGAAATATAGCGTATATGATTCCCCCCTGTTGGCTGAGTTCTATAAGTCAAAGTAGCCTCAATAATGGCCTTTGTTTCTTGTGCTGAATTGTTAAAATTAATACCTTTACACTGAGTAACAGTAATTTGGCTGAGTCTCCTCTCATGAGAAAGGTCTTTCTACTGTATTAGGCACTAATGAATGCATGGCTCTATAAGCTCATCAGCGAGACTAAGAGCTCTGCTGACTTTCTCTCTCTCCCTCTTCCTTTGGACCAGGAGGGAATTTTCTCTGCACAATTCTCTTTTTGCCCAACATAATCAAAGCCGGTTTTCTCCATGCATGCGTACACAATGAGGGAAAACAAACAAGATTGTATCCATTCTCTGCAAGCGTGGTTTATTGTGGCCGTGTGTTCGTGTGCTTGCTTACACAAAGAAATCGCACAAAGAACCATACCAAAGTGCTTAATTTAAGCTCGCATGCACGCACACACACGCACACACACACACACACACACACACACATGAGCGAATTGAGTTGGTCCATTGCTGGTTAGGACGGCTTCATTATCAAACATATTATTCATGATAGTACCTGGATCCATCTGAATATGACAGAATGACAGAATTTTGGTTAAATCATTATTTCAAAGTGATAAAATAAATACAGATCATTTTAATTCAGACCTTTTTTTTACTGAGCCAACGTAATATCAGACCATGTTTGGAAACTTACAGCTTTAAAAATGCACAGTGTCTCAATAGAATGAGCAGCATTTTACATTTTTACAAAAAGTGTTCATTTCTAAACCAGAGAGTTGCCATATTATTTTGGCTGGTGTAATATCTGATGCTTATTGCAACATGTACCAAAAATTTCAGTTAAAATGTTTTTTACTCGACTGCATGCTATTAACACAGTCCAACTATTCAATAAGGGAATTAATTTCTAACTACTTGTAGGTTTGGCAAAGTTCTTAATTGGCTTTAATTATAAATCATCTTAAATTAATATGCGTACATAGAGAATATAAGCAGTGAATTGATTTGGTCACAGCCTCTGGTTTGGAATAAAGAGAATTAAACAATGAATTATTTTCATCTACTTATCTCGGTAATGTACGATCAACACAACGTAAATATGTGAATACTTTTAAGTGATTGATCTTGATTACGGCTCGCCCTCTGTTAAATCTTAATATCAAACAGGGGGATTATGCCCTCCGCTCTCTAATTGTTACAACACTGGCATCTCAGTAGGAGCGGGATTAGCATTTCTGCATAATGGAGACGTGCCTCTCCACTAATTGTGTGTGTTTTTACCACTTTTGTGACACAGCTTGTTAGAAGCAAAAGAGACAGACACTTATTTCACTTGTTTAAACAATCGGGTAACAGACTAGCAGATGCTAATGACGACTTGCTGGATGCTCTGTTAAATCATTTTTAACCGGAGGGAAACAGGGAAATGTGTCGGATGCATTCAATACCGGGAGACAAACATGTACTTTTTTCTCAAGAGCAAAGTGATATAATTCTGTACAAATTCAAAAAAAATTAATAAAAGGATTTTTTTTTTTTTGAGGAAAAGAAATAACGCATTTTTACAGTTTTGCTCATGTAACCTAGACAGGGTGTCGCACTTAATAGGTGTAAGTGCCAATCTCATTTGTGTGTGTATCATGTGCCTTTCATGCACACAGCGGGTTTGTAAGTCAGTAATGTTCAGCTTGTGCACATAGACAGTGTTTTACAGCATGTCATGCTCATAGACACTCACAAATATGTTTTGAAATTGAAATCAAATTGCTGATCAGTAATGCAGAAAATGCCATGTTCATTAATTGAAAACAATGCCAACGTCTTTATGTATGAAGTCCAGGTATTATTTGACATACAGTACAGACCAAAAGTTTGGAGACACCTTCTCATTCAAAGAGTTTTCTTTATTTTCATGACTATTTTCATGAATTAACACATGGAATTATATATGGAATTATATACATAACAAAAAAGTGTGAAACAACTGAAAAATGTCATATTCTAGGTTCTTCAAAGTAGCCACCTTTTGCTTTGATTACTGCTTTGCACACTCTTGGCATTCTCTTGATGAGCTTCAAGAGGTAGTCACCTGAAATGGTCTTCCAACAGTCTTGAAGGAGTTCCCCAAAAGATGCTTGGCACTTGTTGGCCCTTTTGCCTTCACTCTGCGGTCCAGCTCACCCCTAAACCATCTCGATTGGGTTCAGGTCTGGTGACTGTGGAGGCCAGGTCATCTGGTGCAGCACCCCATCACTCTCCTTTTTGGTCAAATAGCCCCTTCAGTGTGACTCTACAATTTTCATAGTCATGAAAATAAAGAAATCTCTTTGAATGAGAAGGTGTGTCCAAACTTTTGGTCTGTACTGTATATGATGTTTTTTCTATTCTATTCTATTCTATTCGACCTACAGTGCTGCTTATTTCTACTGGCTTAAATTTTAGTGATTTTAAGCATTTTCTCAGACCACTTTACCTAAAAAAAACATAAATGACACTCTCTAAGCACTGACTATTTAAATATTCATCTAATTCACTAAACATGTAGACACAGTCTATTTTGTAATTTATTTTGGGTTGAGGTTTGGATTAAATCCATTTAAATCAAATTAACAGTTATATTTGCAGCACTAAGAGGCCCCCTGACCCAACATCAGGACCTCACTAATGCTCTTGTGGCTGAATGGAGAGAAATCCCAACAGTCAAAAGCCTGTTCTGAAAATTTGGAGGTTATTATAACAGAGTACATATGATTAAGATGGCCAGATATCCACAAACTTTTGTCCATAATGTATATTTCGGATCTATATTCTTAACAGGCCTTTTCCTTCTATTTAATGACTTGCCACGCTTGCAGAGCCGGCTAGAGGAGCTCAGTTATGTCAGAACCCTGAGGAATACTTATTAACACAAGGTTAGGCTTTGTTCACAAGTCTGAGCCTTAATCACATTAAAGCAGAGGTCCAATTAGAGAAAGAAGTGATAGGTCTGCATTAATGAAACTTGCATATCCACACACACACACACACACACACACACACACACACACACACACACACACACACCATCATGATAACATACATGACAGCAACAGGTTAATAGACACTCATAGAGCCGCAGGAGTGTTTTCTCAGGTTTTTCACTCATCTAAAACGACATTACTAATGCTGCTAATGCAGATTTGCGGCGAGTGGCACTTATTACTGCTAAAAACTGAAGAATTTGCTTCTCTGCTGAACTTTTCACTTTAGAGAGCTTAAATGGTATACCTAAAAGTGTAGCTAATAGCACATCCGTTCCCAAATTAAAATGCTGAGTGCCTGCCTCTGCCTTTTATGTTGAATGCTGTTTTCTTGTTATTTTTGTACTTTTTTGGTTATAAATATAGCGTGTTGGTGTGCAAATCAGACTAGCCATTATCTTGGTGCATAGTTTATTAGTTGATACTCTGTGAAAAGAGAGAGAGAGAGAGAGAGAGAGAGAGAGAGAGAGAGAGAGAGAGAGACTTTCTACTATGACAATGACGATGCCATCACTATTAATGAAATTACTTTTACTATTGCGATGCGATGTTTCCTGTAGTGTATTTTTATGTTAAATTTATATCCAATTAGGATATAAATTATATGTGCTGCCAAGGTCAAAGAAATCTGCCTTGAAGGTTTTGAAATCAACAGTGTGGACGCCTGTAGCTTCTAATATACGACAACTGTCACCTTAACCATTCAGATTGCGATTCGCTGATCCAAGCCATCAATCAGGTGCACAATAAAATCGGAATTTTCACATCCTTTGGTTGGATGGTCAGCAAGGATATTCATGTGGACTTAATAGCTGGGGTTTTTTTTCATTCCACAATGGCTGAAAAACTGTGAGGAACATCGAAAAAAAAGGTCAGCAACACAGTTCAATACATTTGTTAAGCTTTTTCAAGAACCATTTACGCATTTGTGTGATCTTTTCTGTGGAATTTGCACAAAAATAAACAAATTTTCCTACATTTTGAAATCCCTAGGAAAATTGCAATTCCCTCAGATGGTTTTAATGGACTCAAAGGTGCTACAAAATAGCTAAAGATGATGTATGCAGGTGGTGCAGTTGTGGCTGCAGTGAAAGGAGAAGTGTTGAATTATTTTGATTGGGTTTATTGCTTTAGTAATGACATTCATTCTCACTGTATGATATTCCTGTTTGTGATGCAGCACTCTGTTAGACAGTGTTTTTGTATTGTATTGTTGCTTTCTTTAGTCGTGGTGTCATAATGATGGTAATAATAGGTGGATAAACTCACGTATGACACCAGTGAACGTCTAGATTACGTTTAGTACTGTTATTGTTAATCCTTACTAGTGACTTGGTTTTCTTATGGCATTTCATAGTATTTGACTGCATACAGGCGTGCCAATTAAACCACTAGATGGAAGAGAATTTAACCAAGAGAGAGAGATGTGAATAATTTGTTCTATCGGAATAATGTAGATTTTTTTTCTGCGCTGGGGGATGCTGGTGTTCAAAAGTGCTATGAAAAAAGCAACTTCCGTTCTGTGTGTTTTTATTTTCATATGAATACAACTCCACAATACAGCTTGAAACGTAGAGTTACTAAATATAAATGTTTCTTCGTACTTTCTCTGTCAGACCTTTATTACCATGCAGTAAATATGTCACTTATTTACAGGACGTTAAAAGGAATTTTAGTTTAATAAGAATTATTTACTTTGTGGTCAACTGAATTCTTGAACCTGATTGGTCAGAAGGTGTGCATTATTTCTGTAGAATCTGTACAGTGGTGAGTCTACATCATCTAAAATGAATGATAAACACAATATAAACAATAATCTTTAACAACAAAAGCATATAACTGTTGATGTGGTTATGTTTTTGTGAGGAAATGTTAGTTTCATATTTTGAAGTAGTTTCAAGTATTATTGACTTTGACATTGACATTGATAGCATTCAAATGAAGTCTTTAGATCAGGAGTTTACATTGTCCAATTTTGCTGTAAGTGTACAAGATGTGTTTAAGAGAAAGAGAGAGAGAGAGAGAGAGAAACATTTCAGATATTCTGCAATGTATAATACCATTTTTTTATATAACAGGACAGTAAATAATTATTATTCATTTTGGGAATTTCTAGAAGCAAATTTTATTTCTTTACATTGAACTTCTGTTCTCCAAATTATTACATAGTCCGAGAGATAACTAGTGACATCTGCTATATGTTTTAGACTGAGTTTGAAACCCAAATGAGAAGATTTTAATCCAGAATTTCCCAATACATTGTTTTAGGATACATGCTTCAGGTTTGACATCAGAATTTCACCTTAAATACAGACCAGAAAATGAAATGGCTAAAGTAGTGTCTCTTGAGAGTCTCATTAACTAATCGCAAACTGTTCAATTAGCTGTGACTGTCGCAGTAGAAAATACATTAACAAAGTAAAAGCAAGCGAGTCGACACATTACTAATGCACATAAAACTGCCTCACAATGCATCCTTATTAGTTTTCTCATGGGATTAAAATAATTGATATGCCTGCATATTTACTCTAATTTAAAAAAATAGGTTGAGATGACCAATCTGTTAACTTAGACTACACTCTTCAGAAATATAAATAAATCAAGACATCATTAAAATTGGCCTAATGCATTAAACTCATCTTTTAAAAATCACACAACGTCTACGAGAAGTCTTTTTATTTTCAGTTACACATTGCATCACAAGTTATTCAGAAATATCTCTAAATTATTGAATAACTACTAAGTAAAACGTGATGAAAGTAATAAATGTGAATATGAACACACTTTCAGGTCCTGGCAGGTTTTTGTGTGTATTTGTTTATCTCTAGCCTTTAAATCTTTGCACCAGGTTTCTGTCTCTTTGATGGGCACCAGGTACTTTTCATACATTACATTTTAAGCCTTGTTATCTGGCTTTTCCCATGTTTATGAGCAGTGTAGGGATAATAAACATCAAAAGTACGTATCTATTTACCAACTTAAAAAAAATACCCAGGCTTTCGTGCCCAGGCCTTTGAATGTATGCTATTAAAATTCTTGACGTGAAGATTAGACGATTTTCCGAGCGTCTTTGTGGATGGCAGAAAAGAAGGAAGAAGAAGGTAGAAAGAAGAAGCGTGCGTCAGATAAAACACTTCAATGAAACCAACGTGACACTCACAGGACGAAGATTTTACCGTCACAAGTGTATCTCAGACACCTGAAGAAAATGGCTAGATTATTTGTACAGTATTTTCCCCATGGTAAAATATATGAACACCTCACCAGGGGTCACAGAGAGAGTTAAGCTACGTGTGGTAGTGAAGAGTCGATGATGAAACAGGTACTCTTGGTGGGTTGTGTGGGTTGGAGTGGGAGAAAACAGAGGCGTGTCTCCTACTTACCTTAAATTTAAGACAATTATTCATGCGTTTTATTGCTTTTATGGAGAAACAGCGTTCTCCTGTGACTCCACTGTTTTTTTATTTAAAAGGCACAACATCTTAATTGGAGACACTGCATACTGTATATCCAGGACTGAATTTTAGAATAAATAAAATAATGAACTGAATAAAATAAGCTGTGCAGTAAGTAAAGTGTTTGGTCAGCTTGTGCATCAAACTATTGCTATGATTTCCTTACATTACACAGCAATTCATTCAGTAATAAAAAAGTTAAACATGAGCATTAGGTTGAGTCAGCAAATCAAAATTGTGAAATAATCATGTACAATGAGTAAATACTGTATTAACATTCAACCCGAGAATTAACCTGTACTAGATCAAGACAAAATAAAAACAAGCCTGCAATGATGAATATGATAGTTAGACCGAAGACTAGGGAACCAACCCCAGCCATTAGGGTTGCACAAGCCTTAGTGCCGGTCCCAAGCCGGGAGGGTTGCTTTAGGAAGGGCATCCAGCGTAAAAACATGGCAAATCTAAAGGTGGTGGTCTTAATGAAGATAATGAAAGACCTATCTCAGGACACTTATACTCAGAAAATCATTATCTGGCAACCTCAGGTGTGTTAACAAAATTTTTATAATCTGAATGTGCCTTTGAGCAGCTTTGTAACTTGAACTATACCGTATATGAGTAGCATATTTAGTCCATATGTGGTTATAGCTGTTTTCCTAACCAGTAGTGATGCGGTTCTCTCTTTGGCTTCAACATCTTACAAAAATTAAATAACACAGTCACAATCTGCAAACATGAGCTTTATTCTTTATATCATTAAGGCTTCTAGCCTACTACATGTCTATTTAAAGTGGGGTTTCTGCAATGGCAGAGCCTGTCTGAACTGAGAATATGCACACCTTTTCCTTCTGCCTTAATAATCCAGGACAAAGGACCTCTGAAAAGGAAAGTCACAGCCGTTGTTCATCTTTATGCGAACATCTCAGGAAATGGCTGCTGCATGAACTCAGTGCAGGCAGACTAAAGGGTATTGATGGACTCATTATTTAACATTATATTCAAACTCTTATTCAAATTTGCTCTTACTTTGTTCTTTTTACACCATATGATCATAGTTTCACACATTTCTAGTTATTCTGATCGGTTTGCTGTGTATTTACTCAGTGGTAATGGTCTACTTATCATCTACCCATTACATTAGTGTTTAGAGTAATGTGTATACGAAACTGGACAGGACTCATTAAAGTACACAATATAGCAAATGCTCATATGTTTGGGGTAAATAAACCACAACGTGAAAAAGAGAAAAAAAATAATGGCTAAAAAGGAAAAAAAAAAGGTTTATTTTTACGAGCAAATAAAAAACAGAGAAGAGAAAATAGTCCATATTTCCATTTCCGTTTAAATAACGTAAAAATGCATTGTGAGTTTATTCATTTACATTTATTATTTCAATAGCAGTGTCGTTATGATGAAATATGCAAAAAGATATCGTTATATCATATATCAAGCAACAGATTCACAGAGAGATGCAATTGCAGTTTAGATTCTTTACTGGAACTGGTAAAAATCTGTTTCAGAAACAGAAAAGAGTCCAGGCAATCAGGAAAAGGCTTTATAAGAGAAAATAAAGTTTGAAAGGTTTTGAAGGTAGGACTGAAAATCTGGAAGATTAGAAAAATAAAACAGGATAGCAATTTCAAAATACAAAACACTTGAGTCAGATAGTCAGGTAAGACCACACTGAATGTTACTTTGCAACGAGTCATTGTGAGAGTCTCTGTTTATATAGGGTATGTTTGTAGGTGTGTGTGTGTGTTTGTGTGTGTGTGTGTGAGAGAGAGAGAGAAAGAGATTGAAACACCTGCATGAGGTGAATGAATTCAGGTGAATGTCTATGCTTATGGAGTGAGATGTTAGGGATTACGTTTGTGGGAAGTTGTAGCACAGTGGTTAAAGCTCTGGGTTATTGACGATAGATTGGGGGTTCAAACTGCCACTCTTTAGCTCTTAACCCTCTGTGATCATGGCTGAGCCTGTGCTCTGCCTCATAACATCACTGGGATATGTAATTAAAGAATTTCACTTCATTATTATGTACATGTGACAAGAAAACAAGCAATTTTAGCTACGTTGTAGTCCACGCCAGCCATGTAGAACACTGTGTATTCTAGGAAGTAGAGTTTCTTATGCATGACACCTATATGACCTTTAAGCAGTTCATACTAATTACTGTGTAAATATGTTTCTGTTGGACGTCCTCCAATTTTTGCACAGTTCATTTTCTTTAGCCTCTTCTTTGTACCAGAGTCACACTATATATCATATGTATAGTAAAAGTCATATAGCTCTAGCAGGTAATCTTCTTCTGTGCGACTGGTTTGGAGGTTTTTTTTTTTTCCTTTCTTTTCACTGATGGTCAGACTGGTGTTAAGTCATTACCTGAGCATTAGAATAATGAGTGTTGAGGGCTGAACTCTGTGGGGTATCGATTGCTCTTGCCAGGGCTGTGAACATGCCACTGAAGAGCTATCGGTGTGTTTTAGAAAGCAGACTATCTGTTAACTTTTGCACGTTGAAACAATTCAAATGGCTGCGAAATCAGAGTGTGAACACGTTTTTAAATGAACTGTGCTGTGGAATTAATTTAAATGCTGCAATCAGACTCCGACTCCAAATAACACATATATTTAGAACTGCCTGCATCGTTGGCGTTTGTGACGTGGCTCTATCTCCTGACAGATCAAAGTCATATTACATGCTTCTTTTCTCAGTAAAAAAATCCCCTTGTAATTGTTTAGTCGCATTCAAAATAATCTGACATTTAATTAAATCTATAAGCAACATGCTCTGGTAGCTCATGTTCAAGTGATTATAGACTTTTCTCTTGACAAGATGGATTCACCAAGTGTGTGTCTGATCCATAAAATGGACAAGCATTTAAGAGATGAGGTAAAAGGATCAGGCAAGTTTGAAAAAAATCCCAGGGAAAAATGACTAGAAGCCGGCAGAGAAGTGGGTGGATAGAGAGAACAAATGCAGGAAAAGTGATAGGGAAAAAACACCTGCTCTAAATTGGATATGCCCTGTGCTTTAAATTAGTCTTCATTTCACTCATGAATACCCGTGTTTAGACCTTATAGATCGTTGTTGATCATCCAGGCAGCACCAAGTTGATGGAGTACTGCAAGAAACGCCTGTATACCTAAATCCTTTGCCTGTGACTGTTTGGTTTTTATTTTTGTTCTGTTTTACATATTATAGTGTTGCACTGTGCATAATTTCAGGATTAATGTTTTTGATCCTGTTCTCAGGTTTCTGCTTGCATTGAGTTCCACTACATCTTCTATCTGAGGTCGCATGGTTTTCTATGACACTGTTGAAATTGGAATATTTCAAGATAAAAACAAATGATATTATGAGAAAGAGGTCGCAATATTGTGAAGACAAAACGGTACATTTCAGAGCAACAATGGGACAGTGAGTATGACAGTGAGTCGCTTTCAAGTCCATGGATGGTTAAGTCCGGGTGTCATACAAACAGAGTGTGTAGCACCACAGGAGACAGTGAAAATAAAAAGGATTGATTCGGAGAAAGTGGAACTTCAGTGCTCTTGAGTCCCCTGTGCATTATGTCAGATGGACTTGTTTAATAAACTTATGGTGTGTCCATAATGCTGAATCGAATGCACCGTAGTTACAGCTGCTGTACCACACATGTGACCAAAGATAGCTTTGAATCTGGCCGGTACCTGCAAATTAATTCAATAAAAACAGACTTTTTCCTCATTGCTTGTGTTTCTTTCTTTTGAATAAACCCAATTTCTTGCACAGTATTTAAATCATTCGATCACTAATTAAAAAAATCAAATCCTCCATGTTTCTCATTTTAGGACACATACTTTGCTCTGATTTGTACCATTTTGTTATTGTGTTCCGGATAATCATTTTCTAAATTTTATCGTCATGTCAAGTTTTTTTTTGTAGCGCTTTTCACATCCGACATTGTCTCAAAGTTATGAAACCAGGAGCTACTGAGCAACTCGTAAAATAGCTCAACATTTGAGATCATCACAGATCCAACACCAGCTTCTCCATGCCAAAGCCTTTAAACACTCAAATTGGTCCAATGTCCAAACACCTCTACATAAAGTGAAATTCAAATGGCGCTGGTACAACTTTAGATGGTTTGGGTTGTTTGCGTGGTCAGCATCTACTTCCTAAAGTTGTGCCAGCTACAGTCAGATTGTGGCTTCAGAAGGTGGGACTGTGACTGGAGCTGGCACAACCTCAAGATGCCTCAGGATGGGTAGAGAAAGAGAAGCAGTGGAGAGGAATTAGCGTAGCTGCTGTTCATGATCTTAACAAGCACAAGTTGACAATGTGCATGTGTTTAGATGTAATGGAGCACAAGGTTATGATATGTGATGTGTGTTATGTGTAGGTTTCGCTAAAAAAATAACGTCTTTAATCTACACTTAAACTGTGAGAGTGTGTCTGAGCCCTGAATACTGTCAGGACGACTATTCCAAAGTTTAGGAGCTAAGTGTGAAAATGTTCTACCATCTTTAGTGGACTTTGCTATTCTAGGAACTACTAGAAGTCCAGAGTATCGGGATCTCAAGGAGCGTGATGGTTTATAGCGTGTTAGAAGACTGGATAGATACATGAGAGCCAAACCATTTAGGGCGTTATAGGTAAGTAGTTTGTAGTTAATTTGTCGAGTCACCAGTGTGGGAATGATAAGATTGTGTGTATATGTTGATATTTTCTCGACCTTGTCAGAACTCTGGCTGCTGCATTCTGGACAAACAGTAGCTTGTTTATTATAGTATATTTACAATATTCTACAATTGTATTTTTTTTACATAACCTTTTTTTGTAACCATCAAAGTTCTCCTCAGTTTCTTCTGGTTTGCTCTCACCACTGTAAAATATGCAGTTAGGCTCATT
>MU551596.1:2543451-2545951 GCA_024362625.1 Silurus asotus | reverse complement strand
TTTGAATTAACTGTTTATTTTGGAAATTGTTCATCATCTGATGATGTCATAATAAGTAACTGACATGTAAATGCTAAAGATAATTAGCACAATAGGAACCGCTCTAGAATTACATATCAAGACACATTATGACATGGCAGCTCTTTTGCTCCGTGATCTTTATGTATTCTTTGGATTGATTCAATGTTCTTATAGGACAATATGACTAACATGGGTCCATACATGTCCACACATGGAGCTTTAATCAAAAGAAACAAACTGGACCACTAAAAAGGTGCAAATGCAACCCAATAAATTGTGCAGAAGGTGTATATTAGGAGGGAAAAGATTTGTATAGAGCACATCTGTCAAGTGTTTCTTCCTATACTCTTTCTTTTTTTTTATTTTGCTTTGCCCTTTGGGAAAACTATTGCATACTTTGTATGATTTTAAAAAGAATGAGTTTTATTTGTAGAGGAGCATCTTCACTTGTCTAGATACTAGGGCTGCATGATTTGGGGAAAAATGTCCTCAAAGTGGATTATTGTGGTCAATATTGCGATGTGCGATTGCGATATAATAAATGGTATCACTAATTGGTTATCAAGTAAATTCCACAAAGATTAGTAATTATGCTGAAATGTATATTTGTAAAACTGTAAAAAAAAAAATTTTACTAAATGAAATAACATTTGCTATAATGTATAAATCTTTTCTTAAAGGTACAGCTGAATTAAATAAAACAATAAATAAAAACATATTTCCACAGAAATAAAATATTTGAAAAATGTTATTGAAGCAATCAGATTTCATTACATACTTCAATTGAGTCGAGTTTTGCAATCATTATTATTAAATGTGTCTAAGCTTTTTTTTTATGGAAGAATGGTAATAATTTGTATAGTGTGGGAGTGGTGCATTGCGGTGAGAGGGCGGAGCCATAAGGGGTTACCGCGAGTGGGTGTGTGTCCAGATGTGCACGAGGAAAAGTTAAGTGGCCAGTTATTTGGTACTATTTGGTATTTGGACTATTTGGTAGTTTTTTGTTTTGTTAGTAGCACGGAAAATCAACAAACTGTTCTTAAATAGTATGTGTCCGCACACATGCACTTACTTATTTCATTAAATCACAAGGTTTTTATAAATATTAATACTTAATATGTTCCTTAAAACTTTTCGAAATGCGAAAAGGTCTAAGATCGATGTGTACAATATACATGCACTAAATTGTTATATTGACCACTAAATAACACTAATTGTTTAGAAACCGAATTATAATTTACGATAGATGCTCTCTTCACGAAGGCTGAGGCGAGACTGGGAAGATCCTTTCCCTCGCTCCACGTGGGTCGGGGGAAAAAAAGGTCGATAAACAGGCATTTGGTCGTTTAGCGGCCGCAAATTTCGGTCGTAAAACTGTTCGCTAAGCGAAAAGGCCGATGTCCGAGTTGGTCGATAAGTGGGGTACCACTGTACTATTATTAGCTACTATATAATATTATCTTTGAAACACTAAAAAATACGCATTAAAATACATAAAAAATACGCATTAAAAATTATTATTTTTTGGTGAGAATAAGGCATTTCAAAAAGTTCAGTTGCATACTGTACATAGTGGGAGCATCTCAATGTATCGTATGAAAATTCAAATGCCGCATGATAATAAATGAAAAAAATTTTTTTTTTAACTATCAGATGATAAGTCAAGGTCGAGAAATCTAACCTCGGCATTTGTGGACCACCTGTAATATATATATATATATATATATATATATATTGAACATTTCCACATTTACTCCTTATTTGCTGTTGTCACTTCTGCAAAGATGTTCCAGTATATATTTGAGTGTGGTTGTGGAGATTTGTGCTTATTCAGCCACTATTACTAATAAAGCACAAAGCCAGCTGCATGGAGATAAGGTGTACATGGGTTGGAGTGAAGGTTATTATAACTGCAAATGTAGACCAAATGTGGAATGGGATGTTGAAAAAAACACTTGCAAATAATAAGCTTGGGTGTTCACATGCTTTACTCCATATAGTGTACAGTATATAAAATAACTGCATATACAGCAATGCCAACATTTATACATTCAAGTACCCTTTTATACCAGAACCATACTCAAATCCTTAACTTTATTCCTTTAAAAGTATTTAGGATACACAAATGATCACAGCTTTTTTTCTTCTTTTTTTGCTTTTCGATAAAAAAGTGTGTAATTAACTATATACATTCAAAAATGCAACACAGCAAAAAAATATAATACAAATTTTTATGTAAATAATGTGACAAAACTGCTTTGTCATGCCAAATCAAGTATTTTTTGTGCACATTTCGAAATGCATGTGATTCATTTATGAAGTCTGGGATACTCGAGGTTCTGTCCTTGAGGTTCTGTCCTGCAGTACATTACTCTACATGTAATTCTGCGCAAAATCAATAAATGTAATCATGTAAAGCATTACTTAATCCTACTCAGGCTACTGAGAATACTGATCCCCTTAATCTTACATGAGCACT
>MU551596.1:2499505-2542637 GCA_024362625.1 Silurus asotus | reverse complement strand
TGTGTGTGTGTGTGTGCATGTGTGTGTGTGTGTGTGTGTGTGTGTGTGTGTGTGTGTGTGTGCAAAAAGAAGGGATCCAATAAACCAATATAAGCATTTGGTTTGTGAACACTGGAAATAACAATAGACCTTTGCATATAATCACCTAAGTGATATTGAAACATCTGTATCAGGTGAGACAGCTGTGATCTGGATTAATGTTTCTGGTGCCCATCAGTGTGTAACTTCTCGTTTGTAACAGTAAAAATTGTAACACTTTCCAACTGAACCCAGAATCTTACAGTTCTCTGGTCCCTGGAGACCTGAAAATCACAAGCCTACTATTTAAACAAGAACTGTCTACATCAAGATAACCTCATCAGGCCACTTTGTAATTATATATCCCTCGGATATGCGTTGCAGTAAATCATTTTATGTCCAGCCGATAAACACGGTTGCAAAAATCCCATCACAGGAGTTTTGTCTCTTTTGTCACTTTTTTGTTCAACAACTATTCCATCAAATCCGGGTATGAATAGCTTCAGCATTCTGGATTAGCGCTGTATACCAAACCAGTGTGTCAGAGACAATCCCCCCGCCCCCCACCCAAACCCCCACCCACCCCTTCACCCAGCCTCACTCTTCTTATCCTACTTATACTTATCTGTAGGATAGCACACTGCTAGCTTTTTTGTCTTTTTTTGTCTCACACAAACACACACACACACACACACACACACACACACAGCTAACATTAGTGACTTTTTCTAAAGAATTTCCATTTCAAATTAGATTATTTGGTTCCATGTTCTTGGTGCAACAGTCAGTGTTTTTTTGGAATATTCAGGTTTATTGAAAGCCTTTATTTCTCACAATGACACATGACCTTCCAGGGGTGTGATGGTACATGTGTTTGTAGTGAAATTGTCCGGTGCTGGGCTTTCCTTTTTACATGCGAAACTTAGTTAAAATCTCAGTTCTCATGGGAAAGTATTAAGTGAAGGACTGCAAGTTTGTTTAGTCTCCCCCTCTCACTTTTTAGCGCATCTTGAGTTATTATTCAACCGTGAAAACATTAGGAGTTAGAGTTAGAAACTAGAGTACAGTATTTCCATACTGGAAATACGATTTTGTAGTACGATGTTTTACTTTGAGCATTTGCTTGAAGAATTTCTCTTAAAAGAGAAAAGCGTGACATTCCGCATATCAAGGGAGTGAATGAATGGAGGATGGAAGGAATGAAGACGTTTGTTGAAGTATGCTGAAATAGGTAAGATCAGTAAGATAGGTAGATCATATTTTAAAAAGATTAAATATTAAATGTAAAACACACACAACCTGTATTTTCCAAATAGGGTCTAAAAAATGTAAAATATTTAATTTAAATATATTAAATTCAATTCATATATTCAAATTAAATATATATATAAAATTGTATATATTTAAATTAAATATTTAAATATATTACATTTAATTTAGTATAGTTCGATCCCCAGTCAGGGAACCAATCCCAGTCATTAGGGTTGCAAAAGCCTTAGTGCCGGTCCCAAGCTTGGATAAATAGTTGCGTTAGGAAGGGCATCTAGCGTAAAAACATGTGCCAAATCAAACATGCAGGTGGTCCGCTGTGGTGACCCCTGATGGGAGAAAGCAAGTTTTATTATTGCATTTCCTCCCACTAGCTCTATCTAAATTGTACCAAACCGTGACTTAAAAATTGAGGTAGGTACTGAACCGTTACACCCCTACAACCTTTAAATTCTCTCTGAATGCTTAACATCTCAGTAAATTTTAAAAATAATACAGTCAAAAGTTGCTAAAGGGAATAGCTAACTGCCTCAGTTAGCTATATGTGTTCTGTGATTCACAGTATGTACCAGGAGTCTGCAGGTGGTAGCTGTGTGTGTGTGTGTGTGTGTGTGTGTGTGTGTGTGTGTGTGTGTGTGTGTGTGTGTGTATTTGAAGCACACAGTGACCTGCACGCACATATTTTGGTACAGGACTAAAAACATAGCTACCACAGAGCACAAAATGAACCGGTCTTACCTTTAAACCCAAACCTCCAACTTTATCTCTGTCTGTTTTTCTGTTACACTCACGTCATTTCTCTTTTTTCCCCTTAGTATTTTACTTATTTGTGTTTACTCACTCTTACTTTAGCCGCTTGCAATCACATGCTTGCTGTCGTTTTTGCCTTTGAAAGCTGAGGGCCTTTGAAAATCAATTGGGCAGAATTGTCTTTCTGTGTGACTGACTGCTAGCTTTTATTTCTGAGCAGAGCACCCTCGTGCCACGCTCAAGTTCCCAGAGGTTACTGATGGATATGTTGACTCCTCGTATACGCTCGTCTTCACTTGGAAAACGCTTCATAATTAGCAGATCATGCTGAACTTTTCCCAGCAATAACACTGTATTTTTTTTCCTTTTTTAATTCCCTGAACGATTTCTTTGAGCTGGTGTAAGGCATATATTATTCATAGGCTTTGGAAAAATATTTTTGCTTAACATATTCAACATATACTGCTTAACATATTCAACATGCTATCAGTACACTGTTAGAGAAGTTTGTTTAGTGTCTCTGCACATGAGTGTTGGTCAGGTGTTTTCTCTCTGCAGCTTTTCCAGGTTAGTTTTGTATTATCAGGGCTGATACAGATTTTGTATGATTTCTTTAAACATCAAAATATGATGTTCAATATTTTGACTTATATAATTTAATCAAGTAGATCTTAATCATTCTTTTATACATCTTTGGCATGAAAAGAAACAACATCCAACCGAGACCTTCTTTCTTCCCATTATTCTCATTTATGGCATTTGGGAGATACGCATATCCAAGGCAACTTACAATTATCCTATTTATACTGATCGGTTCTGATTTAAGGGCCTTGATAAAGTGCCCATCAGTAGCAGCTTGGTCTGGCCGGGATTTAAACTCACAACCTTACAGAGAATTGCAACATATTACCCGCTGACCTCCCATTTCTCATTAATATTTTCAATGCTGTTAACTGTTCGAGGGATTAATCTTTGTCAGATTGGATTATTTGATTGCTGGATGACGATATCTGCTAAGTGATACAAGTCTTACATCTGGACAGCAATTAAACCAACGTAAATGAAGTGAGTTTATATTGCGGGATGTGTTTTCTATAAATCCATACTGTATGTGTGTGTCATCATATGATCACACATTCTATATAAGCCATCATCAATAAGGCACTTAATTCAATCTATTCAATTTATGAACACTGTTTGTACATTGGTCACAGTGTAAAGGGATGGAACATGATGGTGAATTAGTATACACTATACACTACACAGTATACATTATATGAACAAATGTTTTGGGAAACCTGACTTTTGCATTTACATTTACAGAGGCATTTAGTAGACGCCCTTTTCCTAGGTTGCAACTAAGGATACCACCAGCCATATGTGGTTCTTTCCCAAACTGTTACCACAGAGATGGAGGTACACAATTGTATAGGATGTCTTTGGATGCTGTAGCATTAAATTTAAACTCAACTTGAACTAGGAGATCCAAACCTGTTCCATCATGCCAGTGCCTCTGTGCAAACATCAAGCTTCATGAAGATATGCTTTACCTCACCTACATCATACTAAAGCCTCTGTGGCTGAAGGAGCACAAATCTCAACAAGCACACTTAAAAATCTAGTGGAACATTTTTCCAGAAGAGTGGCGGTCCATATAGTGTATGTTCTACTTATTTTTATTTTTGATATTTGGTATTTTTAGGTCACACCAATATGAATAGAACTCGTTATGTGGCATATACGCCATTTGGTCACATAACATTAAGAATAGAAACGCTCCCTGTAATTATTAAACACGATTTTTGATCATTACAACACTCAGGAATGCATATTGCTTTTTCAGGCGAGCATGTACAAACTAATGACTGCCGAGGCTTTTTTCTCACCGCAATTAAAAGCTGGACCAGGAAGGTAATTCAGGAAGAACAGCAGGCCTTAGATTCTACACAGCAGGCACTTATGACCTGCGTGAATACACAGCCACACTGTTTTAATACCTTATCCTGAGTTCTAATGCCTACTGCTGTCTGACACAAAAAAAATCCTGTCACTTCAGCGGAAAAATGTAGAAGAAGCTTGGATGGGTTGAAATTAGGGTCTCTGTGAAATGGCACTTTTAGACTATAACAGAAAAAATCATTAGGAAAGCAAGGGTACGCCTCTAAAGTCTGGTAAATCATATACCTCAGCTGACAAGTGACCATGCTTCACAGCAACAGGTATACCAGATAATTCTAGTGATAGTGTACATTGATCAGGCATAACTTTATGGCCACCAATCAGGCATAACAATATGGCCACCTGCCTAATATTGCGTTGGACCGTCTTTTACTATGGAAACAGCTCGTCTGTTGGACACGGACCAGCTTTCGCTTCCCACGTGCATCAACAAGCCATGACCGCCCATGACCATGTCTCCACTTCACCACTGTTCATTCCTTAGCAGACTTTTAATTGATTCTGACCACTGCAGACTGGGAACATCTCACGAGCTGCAGTTTTGGAGATGCTCTAACCCGGTCATCTAGACATCACAATTTGGCCCTCATCGAACTTGCACAAATCCTAACGCCTGCCCACATCATCTAACACATCAAATTATAGGACAAAATGTTTGCTTGCTAAAACACCATTTGTTTTGTATACAATCTAGAAGCAGGTAAATTCATCTATATAGTCCTTTTGTACACAAAGGTAAACTCATGATAGAGTTAATTTAAAATAAATAATAATAATAATAAAAAAAACAGTCTGGGTTGACAAAAGTTTTTAAGCTTAGTCCATTTTTTTGGTAGGAATGCTAAAATCTAATGACCAATATTTTATAAGGATATTGACTTCTTGACAATTTCCTGGCTAAACTGTTTCTGGAGCAGCTTCTCTGAGGCATTTCCTGAGACTCACATAAAATATAGATTAACATGGCAGAGGTAGAGCTGCATCTTCCTGGAGACAGAACAGGAAAAGGGTGTCAGGTTTTGTTAATCTTTTTTTTTTTTTTTTTTGCACTACAAAGACTTGTTTGTGAAAGGGCCATACATTAGAAGTCAGAAGGCACTATAGTAAATTTATGATTTGCTGTCAGTCTTTACCATATTGAATTGCATAACATCATGTTTTTTCGTATTGCATTGAATCACATCATTATGGAGCTGAATCGTATCGCATCACATCAGTAGCTGTTTCATATGTATCTTTAATGCGTCGAGATGCAAAATTCATCGGCTTCAGTTATGGTAAAGCGCATCCATAATGTAGAGGCATATTGACATATCCTAACTTCAGGAATCATGCAGACTCACAGAATGCAAACATCGCACCGGATCACTCTTGTACTCTTACAAAATGCGCTGAACACAGACCTTCATGGAATTCTACTTTAGACATGTGTGCCTCCTATGTCAAGATATTTCAATACAACAATCCCATAGCTCCTACATACCGAGCTGTCCCAGCTGTCTGTGCTGGATCACTGACTTTCTGGTAGACAGGAAGCAGTATGTGAATAGGATGAGACACTGCATTCAATCGTGAGTTCCACTGGGTTTTGTGTTCTGTCTTTTGTACTTCCTGGCATCTTCTGTTTTCATTGTATCTATGACCTTCTACTTTTTTATTTGTTTTGGAAGAAGAAGAGGTATTAATTGGTTTTATACTTAAAAGTGACAACTGTGTATACAGGAGGCAGAACACATGGCATCCCGGCAGACTTTCAGTGATCTGGAGTTAAACCCTCAAAAAGCTGTCTAGACGGCTGTGAGCTCCAGTTAATTATTGGTCAGTCAATACAAATAACTTAAAGCAAAACTATATACTGTAAGAGGAGCTCATAATCAAATGACTTTACTCTCATTCTCAGCTCTTTACCTTCCTTGCATTTCCATCCCCTTTTCGAACTTATCTCTGCATTGAATTCCTATTACAGGTAGGATTTAGTTGTTTAAGGTATTCTTGGGATAGTTGGTATAGATGATATTCTGCCATTTGAGGGTATACCATAGCAAAAGCTGACCTAAATATAATCCAAATGCAACATAATGAATCAATGTAGTGGAGCTCAGCATTTTTGTCTTGTTTGACTTTATTGTTCATTCATTTTTTTTACTCAGTTGTAAATCTTGTTCTGCTTCACATTACTATTTAATATTTGTTTTTTACAATTCCCAGCATTTTGTTTAGTAGAGCCCTGTAAAAATCACCAATAATTATACTCATATGTACGTAATCGTTCAGATACGTGCTTCATTTTTCAGTTTAATTAATGAAATTTTAAATATTTATTTGTTAGCTATGGAGAAGCAGGGCCAGATGTCTATAAATCATTAATGGTAATTGTAGTAGGAAGTTTTGAGTTCTTCATTGCTGGACTCCTGTGCTGGTCTCTTAGGCTGATCTCTGTAGTGGAGGTGGCATCTGCTCGTGTGGCACTCTCTGGGATTAGTCTGGAAGACTCTTCGGTTCAGGTATGGCATACAGCGTCACACAGGCGAAAAACACAGCCGTACGCTTGGCTTTTTCAACAGCCAGGGCATGTGGGCGGTTTCTGAATTCAGATTGCACACACGTTGGCAGTTTATGCGCAAGTCAGTGTGTACAGTGAAGACATGAATAATTCACTTTGTTTGACAGAGCAAAAGAGAAAATGAGAAGCGCTTCAGAGTGGAATATGAGAGAGTAGGAAAAAGAGATGATGCGGTGGAGAGAGAGAGAGAGAGAGAGAGAGAGAGAGAGAGAGAGATATGTCTAAAATCTTTTGGGAGTTTTTATGTAGCTGCCTAGTAAGGGGTATAGTGTAAATATTTCACTCGCCATCACTAAGACATCAAATCTTGGCCTTAGTAACTGCTTTACATAGTTAATATATCGTACATTTATTGTACATCGGACCCCCCGCTGCTGTATTTGCATGCATCATTTGCTGTTTTGTCTGGCTACTACATGCTTGTGCGTGTGTGTGTGTGTGTGTGAATGCTGGCTAACTGCAACTGTATGATGTAATGGCGATGAAATATATATCTCCTACTGCTACAGGCTTTTCAGGATCATAAGAGCTTCCAGAGAATATCCCTCACACAAATCTATCTCTTAGTGATGGAGTAGACTGTGTACTGATGTACATTCATGTCAATCTGGCAAAGTAATATTTTGTGTTATAGCGCTTCATAGTAGAGCTGCAGTGACAGACGAAAGTCAGATTTGACATGGAACATCTCGATGTGACACATTTTCAACGGCGTTAATAAAAGTCGGAGATTTTCAATCGAGTGAAACGTTCAGCATGATGAACGCACTGCACAACAGCTGAAACTCAGTCGCCCAAAGTGTTTGCACACGCCATTCAAAAGCTGTACTGTAGATAGGAAAAGAATGAATCATGCTTAATTAAACATTAGCTCTTTGGGCAAGAGTGTTAATGTGCGCTGGTGTTCAGGGTTGCCAGGTTTCAGCTACATCTCCACGCATCCCAAAATCTGCACAAAAAGATTTAGGATTTGTGAAGTGCCATTTTTTCTTTTTTAAATATTAGTGTCAGAAACATTTTACCCGTGTTGCAGACGTATGTCTGATTTGTCATTTTAAAAGTCAATTATACCTATTTTGCATTAAAAAAGCCACCCTGGCAGCCCTGCTGGCGTGACTCCAGGGGGTGTCTAAAGCACAGGCAACTTTATTTCACCTTCTGCTGTTAACTAAAGTCACACAAGTCTCTGAAGCTCAGACTTGTTTTTGAACCTGATAATGAACCAAGCATTGCAGTGGTTTCTAAAAAGCATACTGAGGAGTGGGCTTTCCTGATTCGACATACAGAGTAAGTTTACTTTCTCGTAAGAATATGTTTAAATGTTGTTCATAGCCACAGAATATGTCATATTATATAATGAATAATCTACTTTGTTATGCACAGTCCATACACAGACTATACACAGACCTACTGACCTACTTTTATACATTATACTACTTAGCATGCCAGGTAGGTTTCTGTTAACATACATTTCAAATAACAAGTAGACACATTTTGAAACTTTAAATGATTTCATACTGATGTGAATGCTGTCTCTCATAGAGAAGGGAACAGATGGTTGAGGTGAGTCTCCATTAGCAGCTGCATAGGTTGGGTGCCATCAATCTACTGCACATCAGCTACCAACTCTCAGTCAGGTGCCTTAATAGTAAACACTCAGCCTCAGACTGTTCTGAGGAAAAATAAAGCAGATGTGTCCATGGCGTCATCACCAGTCTATAAAGTCTTAATGAGAATGAGATCGTGCTAGGTTAAAACATGGTATAGTTGAATACAAAAGCTTAAAAAACATATTGGATGTTTTCACTGGTGAATTTTTCCGGATGACACACCTGGAATAACCTTCAATTCTGCACTGAAGTCACTGTCAGAGTATAGATGTAGGATTTATAGCCAGAACAAAAGTATATATTACTCTTGTCACAAGGAAGCCATAAGCTATTAGTTATTCTAAAGACCTCCTGATACCCCTAGACTAATTAAAATATGATGAGGTGTACAGAAACTCTTATTTTCATTAAGCTTCATTTTTGATGCATTAATTAAACATATTAATTAAACGTATTAATCAACTAAATCAATAGATAAACAATATATCAACTGAACTGGGAGCTCAAGCTTCCTCCAACCTTGGGGAATTTTCTCATGTAGTGTCTCCCACGAAGAAATTTCTTGATTTGTTCTGTTAAAATACAGCAAGTTAGATTTTATGTACTGTATGCTTAAACCACAAGTGATTTTGCAAATATTATTATTATTTTTTGTTTTGTTTATTGGTTCAAATCCTTTCCTTCATTTTCCTTTCCTTTCCTTTCCTTTCCTTTCCTTTCCTTTCTTTTCTTTTCTTTTCCTTTCCTTTCCTTTCCTTCATTTTCTTTTCTTTTCTCTTCTTTTCTTTTCTTTTCTTTCCTTTCCTTTTCTTTCCTTTCCTTTCCTTTCCCTTACTTTCCTTTCTTTTCCTTTCCTTTCCTTTTCTTTCCTTCATTTTCCTTTCCTTTCCTTTCCTTTCCTTCATTTTCTTTTCTCTTCCTTTCCTTTCCTTTCCTTTATTTTCTTTTCTTTTCTTTTCCTTTCCTTTCCTTTCCAGAACCAGAAAGCAGATGATGCATTTGTGTCATATGGGATCGTTCGGGAGGAAAGAAATCCTCCTTAATTCCAACTTGAGCAAATAAACACATTCTGTGCTGTTCTGTTTACTACATACAATGTGGTTTTTTTTTTAATATTTATTTCAAATATATGAATGCAAAAAAGGGGCAGTTTTTTAAAAGCTGTGAATGTGTTTATTTGCTCAAGTGAAAATTAGGAAGGATTTCTGCTCCTCCCAAACTGCCCCATATGCCATGAATGCAGATTTAGCTTTTAGTTATGTACCAGATAAAAACATGTAAATATACATGTAAATTTGGGCATTTATTTATTACATGTTTATGTAGGCTGGTACCTCACTTATGGGAATTTTTGCAGAAATCTGGGCTTTCTGAAAGCTCAAAATGATGACATATATGGGAATTACTTGTGGGAATTAGCTGGGAATTGTGTGGGAATTACTTTTTCCCGCCATATGATGTGAAATACTCCATTAGGCAGGATGCTTTCATCTCACTGTTGTTGAATGTTAAAAACGAAGCCAGATCAGCTAGCTAGCTAGTTAGCAGAGGACAAACTGATGATTAACTGTTACAGAAAGCACTTTTGCCTATTCGATTGTTTATTCATACAGTATAGACGATTCTTAATTTCATCTATTCGTTTATATTTCATGGTGTTTTTCTGTAAGATAGATGATGCTGGTGGCTGTGACCTTATTCTTTGAGTAACAGCTTGTGTCTATAGATTAGAATATACAGTATATGTAGACTGGGTAGTTTGAGTAGTTTTTGGGTAGTTTTTCCACCTTCAAAATAGCCCAAAATAGCACTCCTGTCTGCAGGAGCCAAATCTGGCAAGTAGGGTGGGTGCGGAAGTGAGATCAAGCGGATTGTTCTCCGGGTATCATCATGCACAAGTTGCCGAAAGGCTTTGACATTTTTAGGGTTGAACCCGTTGAAGGTTTTCCTAAACTCTCGTCATCTTCCAGTGATGTTCTTCCGCTCTTGAAGCCATTCAAAACACCTCAAACGACTTGTTGCAGCATTACTGTATGTCACCCGTATGCCATGTCAAACATCTTTGTGGCAGATTTGCTCAGTTTCACACAGAGTTTCAGGTTTGCTTTTTGTTCTAACCTGCTGTCCGCAGACATGAACGCACATGGTCATCGACCTTTTGATACCACCTTGTATATACAGAGCATCATCTGAACTCTGGTTACGTAAAAATGGTTAGGTTTGGACTACACATGGACTTGCAGACCTTCATCACAGTGCTGGAAGTTCCTGCTGCAAGTGTGTGGTATGGGTCACTTTTGGCAGAAACACTGAAATATGTACTGGCCACTTAGTTTAATTACTAAGGAGAGATAATATTTAATAAAGCCAGAGCATGTGCACCTTTGTCTCGACTTTCTTAAAATTACATGCTGATGGAAAGGTTCATAACCTGGACTTGTGTTGAAGACGTGGGCCAGAGCTGCACGGCAAGGTCTCAGTCAATTTCAAGCTTAATTTAAATACAAATTAAGAAACGTTGTATAAAATACTGTAGATGTTACGCTTTATGTGTGTTGAGCATCTCTCTCTCTCTCTCTCTCTCTCTCTCTCTCTCTCTCTCTCTCTTTCTTGCCCTCTCTTTCTCGTTGTGTCTTTCATAGTATTATTTTTTTAAATAAACAGTAGTAACTGTAGTGGAAGAAGCCTATTATCTGTGCTCTGAGCAGCAGTTTAAAAGCTGCTCTGCTTCTCTTCCACTGTCTGACAAAGCCCAAGCTGTGCTGTGGAGAGACAAGCGTGTGTGCGTTTGCATGAATTAGACTGAAATGACGAGTTTAGAAAATAATAAGCTGGTGCAAGCAAGTGTAAAGAGAAAGAGGGGGAGGCAGAGAGGGGTCAGTGTTATCAGAGTGATAGCACTCACAGATAGAGAAATCCATTTCAGGGAGGGAAAAAAAAGGTGAATTAGGACAAGGGAGGACAGTAATGAAAGTGAGAGATGGCCAAATTGACGATGTTCACTGGGACCAGACAGGTGGAGGGCAGAGAAATGGAGAGATGTGGTGCTGGACTGAGGAGACTGATTTCTTCCATTGATACTAAAAGGGAAACACCTGAAAAGGCACAGGAGCAAATTGCTGAAGCATGCCGGGTGTGCACATCAAACTGGGGTAGGTCTCAATAATACACACTCTATAGAGAGATGGGCTTGAGCTGTGTAGTCATGTGATGTGCAGGATTTCTTGGTATGACATTTACCTCCTCGTGTTTAATGAAAAAAATAAAAATTTTATCATTTAATAGTAGAGTTACAAAGGGATGGAACATTTCCATTAGATTTCCAGAAACTCTTCATGGGAACTTCACCTGAGGAATTTTGGAAATATTCCTAGTTGTAAACTTACCAGGAATTTATGGGAATTCATACAAAAAATGTGGAAATGTATGTAAGCTGTAGTATATACAAACAGAAATGTAAACATTTGTTTGGTCATAAGCTGACATACATGCAATACAGATAAAAAAAGACATTTTTGATTCGATTGTTACTATAAATGTGTTGCACAAACCTTACACACAAGGAAGTTTGAAATCTAAATGTATGTAATATTTATGTAATTTACATGAAGACATTTTTTGACATTATTTTGTTTCATGCATGGACTAAGAGTCGGAAACCGGTGTATGGTTACACACTTTATTAGTTTGAATACACAAGGCAGAGGTCCTTATGGAAAAGCACAAACCAGAGAGTCAGTATAATCCGTAATGCGGGTAGAATCCGTAATGCGGGTAGTCCAGGGATAATCGCCAGTGTGAACCATAGATTGGATGATTGAGCAAGTGGAACTAGGCTCCTTATAAGGGAAAAAGGTGGGTAAAGGGGTAAAGGTGATTAGTAGGAGGGCGAGGCTGTGCGGATGTGCTGTGTGTAGGAGGGAGGCATGGCTAGTGGTTCCCTGACATTACCCCCTCCCCCAGCATGTCCTGGCTGGCGACCCACAAGCATTTCTCTGGTCTATAACCCCTTCCAGTCCAAAAGGTACTCCAGGGTAGAACCCCTACGAAGGGGTTCAAGAGTGACACGTAAAAGGTCAGGTGGATGCGGTACCTAGGAGGCAGGTTGAGTCGATAGGCCACGTTGCTGACCCGCTTAATGATCCAGAAGGCCCGATGAAATGGGGTCTGAGTTTCCTGCAGGGTAGCATGTCGGAGCTGGGTGTGTGCAGCTTCTTACATGCGCATGCTCTCCTGTAATCCATGGCTCCAGTAATCCACAGATGGGACGTGGAAGGGGTTTCGTCCATCCAGGGGAAGAATGGCGGCAGGAAGCCTAGCATGGACTGGAACGGGGCTAGGCGGGTGGCGTTTTGGCACAGAAAGTTTTCCCAGGGGAGGAAGTGGGTTCAGGTGGTTTGGTCCCGGTTACAGTACGACCGGAGGTGGCGTTCCAGCTCTTGTATCCTCCACCCTGCCTGACCGTTGGTCTGCGGGTGATATCTCGATGACAGGACACCTTCCAAACATGGGACATGAACTGGGGACCCCAGTCAGACACCATCTCCTCTGGCAGGCAAAAGTTACAGAAGACGTGATGGAAAAGCATCTCTGCGGTCTCTAGGGCTGTGGGCAGGCCGCGGAAGGGAACCAGCTTGCAGGCCTTGGAGAATCGATCCACGGCCACACGAGCTGGGCAGATCCATGACGAAATCCACCCCTAGGTGGGACTACGGTTGCTGCAAAATCTTGGAGTCTTGTATATCGCACAGACAGGGAAGCCCTGTACTTAGCGTGCAACATCCCTGCTCATCCCAGGCCACCAGTAGCGAGCTTGGGCCAGAAGGAGAGTCTGTCTCCCACCTGGGTGGCCCTAGCCCAAAACCTTAATGGACCGACCCTAGCAGGGACTGGCAGCAAGGCCCAGGGACGAACGTCTTTCCTTCGGGGCACCCTACGGGGGTTGGCTCTCCTCGTGCCGTGTTCTGGATCTCCTTTTTTCAACTCCCAGACGATGGGGCTGAGGATTAGATCCGGAGGAATGATGGGCTCGGGGTCCGATCTTCTGTCACGCGTGGACCAAGAGTCAGAAACCGGAGTATGGTTAGACACTTTATTAGTTTGAAAACACAAGGCAGAGGGGCTTGGGGAAAAGCACAAACCGGAAAGTCTGTATAGTCCGTAATGTGGGTATAATCCATAATGCGGGTAGTCCAGGGATGATTGCCAGTGTGAGATCGAAAAGTGAGCTTAGTGTAGGAGGGAGGCGTGGCATGTGGTTCCCTGACATGTGTGTAGGATTCAAATAAAGATGTGCGTTATGTGATGGAGGAATGTACAGTACATGTAGGGTTAGTGGTCTCAGCAGCGCTGCAGTAGGTGTGCTGTGTGCGTGGATGAACGTACAGGGTAGAATTTCAACTAAAATTGCAATTAATCTGGTTGTTTTAAACAAAATTACCCTGCAAGAATTTTTATTTAACTACATTTATGTTCAGTGTTATAGGCTGACTTGCAATTTTGTAAATTCCCAGTTTATTCCCATTAAGTTTCAATAATTTTTATGAAAAGTTTTCAGTCTTGCAAATTCCTGGAATTGTACAACTCTATTCAGGAGTGGACGAATGGCTGGTGGTTGATTTTGTTGGGAAATCCTATCCTTTAAAACAAACATAAAAATCTGAAGATAAATTTGTATTTAAGCATTTCTGGTGAGTTAAGTGATTTTGTAGTTGGTTTATTCAAATGATTTAACTTCTATTTCTATAGCGTATTTAACAATAAACACTGTCTCAAAGCAGCTTAATCTAGATAAAGAGGTAATAAAAAAAAGTTTGCTTATCAGCAAACCAGTGGTGACTGTGGCAAGGAAAAACTCCCTGAGATGGCATGAGGAGGAAACCTTGAGAAGAGCCACACTCAAAAAGGAACCCATCATCTTGACACCCAAATGTCTATTCATTACAGTTCCATCATTGTTAGGGTAAGAAGTAATAGGTGATTAAATGCATCGTGTGGTCCTGAGCCATTGAAGCAGACTGGTGACATTAAGTACAATCTAAATCCATCCTCAAAGATACTGTGTCGCTTTGTAATTTCATGGATGCCCAGGCCATTGATGCGAAACCAATCAAACTTCCAAACAAACCAGGCAGATCCAAGGAGAGGAAAGGGAAATGAACATTGGTTGCTAGTACCTCAGAAGCATGTCAAACCTGACCATATCAATTTTTCCCTGTAAGAAGTTAGAGTTTTTTTCTATAGTGACATCATTGCTGGCTCTGTTCTATTGCTGTTGGCAAAAAAAAAAAAAAAAAGATCTATAGCTTATTTTTTTACTCACCACTCACCAAGTGTCACAATAAAGAGAACTACGTAGTAATATAAGTAGTTGGTGCAAATGCTAGACTCAAAAAAATCAAATGGGAGCAATTGTTTTGCTGGTGGAATTAGAAATGAGACGCTTTGGAAGCTGATCTGTTTAATGTACAGATGAGGTGACGAGTGAGCTGGGCGGAGTGAAAGACTAAAACCCTGCTGCATTTATTCACATAAGATAAGTTGGTAGAGACAGTATGATAGAATGAACAGAGAATTTTATCCTGGAGTAAATCTTGGTTGCCAGATCACATTTTAGTGATAAAAATTTATATTCAAGTCATTCCAGGTGGATTTATCTTTTACCTGAAACCTTAACTGTTTAAGCCATTCATAAGCACTGGACAATGGTAAAGCATGTGTGTGTGTGTGTGTGTGTGTGTGTGTGTGTGTGTGTGTGTGTGTGTGTGTGTGTGTGTGTGTACGTGTGTTATAACTGGACCATGGTAAAGCGTATGTGTTTGTGGTTACTGTGTTATGAGTTTTGCCAAGTAATGTGGCATAGCATATGGTCAAACCTGATAAGCACACATACACACACACACACACACAAACACACACGAGCGTGCACACACAAATTGCCAGGTTGCCTGTTTGACTCCTAACCACAGATCGACGATATAATTCATACTGTCTATTAAATGCTTTGGAAATGAGCTGTGATGATGACATGAGCATAAACCCGATCACAATTCTCAATAGGACCTTATTCCTTTTCTTTTTCTAGTGCCATAGAATTATATCATTCACATATCATCCTGCAAAATGATCCAAGCGTAAAGAAAGTCTTACACACAACTGCAGTGTAGCCTGTTTCTGCATGGCAATAAACCTTAATGTGCTACAGGGATTTTTCTTGCTGTGTATCAGACAAATATCTAACCTTTCTTTTTTTTTTGTGCCCATCACTCTATTTTCTGTCTCTCCTCTATAATCCCCCCTAGTATTCCCTCTTTTCCATCCATTTCTTTTCTGTGTGTGTGTGTGTGTGTGTGTGTGTGAGAGAGAGAAAGAGAGCTAGAGTGAGAGAGCAGTGCTGAGGGTATGAGTGTGTGTGTGTGTGTGTGTGTGCGCGTGTGTGTGTGTGTGAGTGTGTGCGCGTGTGAAAGGGCTATGCAGTCGGCGCTCCACACACACGGAGCATGCTTGTGAGTGGAGGCTCTGGCCAACATGAGCCTCCCGAGCCCAGAGCGCGTCCACAGCATCAGCCCAAACCCGCGTGCACCCTCCTCCCTTTCTCGCTCCCTCCCTCTCTCCCTCCCTCGCTCCCTCTCTTCGTCCACAAGCCTCATCCGCACCGCCTCTCCCGCGCCAGCCAGGGGGACAGCTCCCGCAGTTCCCACGGTGACGGTTGCCGAGCACCGGCCTGCCCCATGGAGGAAGCCCAAGGCAACACGCTGGTCGTCCGCATCGGCATCCCCGACCTGCAGCAGACGGTGAGTTTCACTCGTCACTCCAAACTCTCCCCTCTTTCTCTCACTCCTCTCTTCACGGTGCAGCTTTTTTTTTTTCACACTCTGTCCCACTCTTCCTTCACCACCGGTCCACCTGCACGCCTGCATGCTTTCCCAACAAGCTTGTTTTGTAGTTTTCTTTCCTTTTCTCCTGCTGTCCAAATGTAATGTAATGAGCTTTCTTCATTAGCGGGACCGGGGCTGACTTTGACAACTGAGCACTCGAGCAGCGAGAGGTGAGAGAGTGTTCGTTGTGCGGGACCGGTGTAATTCTTACAAAGGACCCATTTTGCCTCTGAAGCTGTCAAACTTGACAGGTTGTTGCCCTGTAGTGTGCTGCGTCCTCGTGGCCTGTTCAAGAGAATCGCACATATGGCTGTGATGGATAAGAGGCAGAGAGAGATTGAGTGAGAGAGAGAGAGAGAGAGAGAGTAAAAGAGCAAGAGAGAGAGAGAGAAAGAGAGGCGGGGTGCCTCCTTCATTCTCTCTCACATTTATTTCTCCGAAGTGCACTTACTTACCTGTACGATTTCGAGGGACAGATCACGCTGTAGCTGTGTAATTAATTTCATTTCTGAGTCCAGTTGGGATTTCTGTGTGCTTGTGGAGATCTGCCCTGCTGCTGTCTGTGAAACATGTGGAGCTTTTGCTGCAGGCTTAATTGGCATCTGTGTGAGAGGGTGCGTGTGTGTGCGTGTGCGTGTCAGCATTCACGTGCGCCTGCTTGATTTATTCTATTTGAGTCCTGGATGAGAGTATCGGTCTTCTCCAGACACCGTAATGAGCGAGGTCATTAAAAAGGTTACTTGCAATTGACTTGTAGCTGGATAATTTGTTGTTTTGTTACAGAATTGACCAGATGCTGTGTTGAGAAGTTTCATTGTCACGACTTCTTTTTGGTATTTTTTATAATTTTTTTTAAACTCATAAGAATCATGGCCGAAGCTGAAGTGAGCTCAGATGTTTTTTCCTTTCTGGATTCATTGCTTCACACAGGTTTTGACCTGACGTGGAAATCTGGGCTGTGTGTGTTAAAAAGAAGCGATCAGTGACCCAGCTGAGCCTCACCTCTACTTCCTTCATGTCCAAAAACGGTGTGGATTTATATACAGTATGTGTGATCTCAAAGAATGAGAGAGTAGCAAGAGCCTGTTCAGATGTCCATTCCGTAATAGGTGCGTATATGTGCGTGTGTGCGCGTGTGCATGTGTGTGTGTGTGTGTGGTAGAAGATCTCATTAAAAGAAGAAAGCCTTAGTGTTTTAGTGTTGGTGTGTATGTGTGTGTGTGTGTGTGTGTGTGTGTGTGTGTGTGTGTGTGTGTATGCTTTAGGGATGCTTGTGCTTCAGTGCTAATAGAGCTGGGTGAATGAGAGCACAGAGAAATCTGTAAATGTCACACTTTCACAAGCAACTCTGTTCCATGCTGCTTTCAAATGTTAATGCACACTTGCTAAATGTGAACGCATTGGAATACACAAAAACGTGAAGGGATGGCATTTTATAGGCAGTGTTGGGTATCGCTGTGATGTGTTTTCTGTAGGCCCGTTAACTTTGATGTGTAATTGTCAATATTAATATATATAATGTATATACACTGCCCATCCAAAAAAAAAAAAAGGCAACAACAGGATTTAACTAAGCAAATAGGTTCAGTTGGTCTCAGTTCAGCAGCGTTATGTGCCCGAAGAATGAGGTCAGCTGACTACCTGAATATACTGAATGACCAGGTTAATCAATCAATTGATTTTTTTTGTCCCTGATGCCACAATCATATTTTGAGATGACAATGGCAGGATTCATTGGGCTGAAATTGTGAAAGACTGGTTCAGGGAGCATGAGACATCATTTTCACACATGGATTGGTCACCACAGAGTCCAGACCTTATCCCTATTGAGAATCTATGGGATGTGCTGGAGAAGACTTTGCACAGCGGTCCAACTCTCCCATCATCAATACAAGATCATAGTGAAACATTACTGCAACTCTGGACAAAAATAAATGTTGTGTCATTGCAAAAGCCTATCAAAACAATGCCATGGCGAATGTGTGCCGTAATCAAAGTTTAAGGCGGTACAACAAAATATTAGAGTGTAAGACCTTTTTTTTTTTTTTTTTTTTTTTTTTTACAGGCAGTATATAATGTTTGTATATACAGTATGTGTATCGCAGACCAACCACATGTTTGATTTGGCACATGTTTTTACACTGGATGCCCTTCCTAATGCAACCCTGCCCATTTATCTGGGCTTGGGACCGGCACTAAGAGTGGCTGGGGTTGGTTCTCTGACCAGGGATTGAACCCGGGCCGCTGCGGTGAGAGCGCCACATCCTAACCACTAGAACACCAGGGACCTATATATGTATGTATGTGTGTGTGTAGTGTTACATCTATGTCACTATATGTATATATATCAATATGAAGCATTTGACTTGTAAGTGCTTTTAACGTTCAAATAAAAAGAAAATGCAACTCCCTCTCGAAAATCAACCCTGAGCACAGCAGGTGATGCCAAATCAACATGGCTGAGGAAAAACCTTCAGATGTATTATGAAACATGTATTTGATTTGGATCAAACCATGTACAGATGTGTAAGCTTGCCTAATCTATAACACTGTGACTATACACACATACAGTATATACATATATTAAGGAGTTCAATGTACATCACTTATCACATTTAGATGAATAGGTTGATGCTAACAAAGGTGGAGGCATCCATTGTTTTTTTCTTGCTTTTTTTGTAGTGCACATAGATAAAAAATGACGTAGCTCAGATCTGCTTACCTTCTCGAGTTAAGTCAAATGGATCATGTGCCCTGGGAAACCTCCAAAGGTAGAAATGCCAGCTCTGTCAGCATGTCATAAATAAACTCTGTAAATGCATTGTGCACCGTAGTTTCTTTTTTTCTTTTTTTTTTTTTGTCCCGTGAGCTTCATCTGAGCCCTCGCTCGTGTCTGAAAGAAAGTAAAACACTTCAGCTTGCGCTACTCTTTTTGTCGCATCCCACGGAATCCCAGTCCCAATGCACTGTGGACCTTTCTGGCAAGCGTTCCTTAGAAATAAAAAAGTGCCTCCTGTTTATATCTGTATTTGTATCCATTTAGAAAACATTATCTGTTCAGTCTGAATGATGTACAACCCGAATTCCGAAAAAGTTAATACAAAGTGAAATATCTATATAAAAACAGAATTCAATGATTTGCAAATCTCATCAATCTGTATTTTATTCACCATCGAACATAGAAAACATATCGAATGCTTAACCTGAGGAATTCTCAGGTAAGGCCTTGCATATTTGCTCAAGACAATGTTAACTGCATACTCTCATACTATTCATAATTTACAATAGCATGACTTTGTAGTAGAAAAGTCCAGGTGCTGATCTGTGTTCTATAAGCTGATCAGTCTAGACCCTTAAAAACATTTGGTGCATCATGAAATTAAAAATACAACAAAGGACACCCAGAACTATTGAACAGCTAAATATAGTCCTGTATCAGACACATTTGGAACAAAACTCCTTTCCCAAAACAGCAACTGGACCCCTCAGTTTTAAACAGACAGAAGATGTGATGCTACACAGTGGAAACATGGCCACGCAGCCATCACATTCAAAATGACCTTATTTGTTCCTAAAAAAAAAAAAATAATGTACGTATATATATATACATCATTGTATATATATATATATATATATATATATACAGTGGAACCTCGGAGCTCGCATGCTCGCGACTTTCATTCCGACCGGCGACTCTCATTCAGATCGTCTCGTGCGCGACCGCGAGCTGCTCAAAACGCTAGTTTTAACATTTCTAATCAAGGTTTATCTCATTAAAATTGTCTAATAATTAAGTGTTATGGAGTGAAATAGTGTTATTTACTCATTTAACTCATTTTCGTATAGTGTTCTTTGGGGTTTTACTGGGTTGGAAGGGGCGTATCAAAAGATCCCGAAAATTCGGAACTCGTGATCGGGCCTATATATATTTTTTTATATGTTTTGAATCGATATTTGTGTCGGTATTTTGCAATGTTAGAATGTCAAGTTAGACTTTTTGCCCTTAACATTTTATTAATCGGCATCGGCTGATTACTATTGCCTACTCTTAGGTAGTGCATTTACATTCTGTGCTTGCATGAGGAAACATAACTCTTCCATACCAGCAGGAGGCAGTAGTGTGTATTTGGCATCCAAACAGGAAAACCGGAAGAGCTACAACTATAAATAAATAAATCAAACAGTGTTTATGCATGCTGCGATCAATACTAATGGATTCGTGTAGCAATTTCAATCATGTCTGCTTGGTTACAAGGACAGGAGCAAGAATGGCAACAAGCACGTTCCGTTCTTTTCTCTCATCGCTAAGCTAAATAGACAAATGGAATTTTCTATCTGGCAAACGAGCTCTGCCGCTAATTTCACATACGGAAATGGTTAAAAAACAGCTGGCAGGTTTGACCAGAGCTAACAGTGTAAAAAAAACTAAAGCCGACCGATGCTCAAAACCCCCGACATTCCCAGACGGCCGACTGTCAGCTTGTTGTGTCCCGTGCTTTAGGTTTTTATCCTTCATACTTAATCTTGCCTTATATTTTTCATATGATGCTACTTTTGGATAGAGAATGAAAATAACATCTGGAGAGCGAATGAGAATAAAATTTTGAGAAAGAATGAGAATAACATTTGGAGAACGAATGTTTTTCTGCTGATTATTGAAGAGATAATGACATTCATAACATTAATTATAATATGCAAATTATGTGACTTTGTCAAAGAATGCCTTCTTAGCAAATGAAGACACTTTGAATAAAAGGAAAAAATAATCTAAAATTTTCACTGCAGGAATATAAAAAAAACAATACACAACCATGAATACTTTTTCTAGACATCGTCACTCATTTTAATCCTAAAACTGTTTTTATTTTATTGGAAGATAATTTAGCTTCTTTATGGAAATCCTGCATGACATAAACACTTGAAAATATTTGCTTGTAGAATAAGATGTTTCTAGAATAGCTGTAAATAAGCTTGATAATCTTTGATATATAATCTTATAAAACATCTAAAATAGAAATATAGTTGTTGGATTTGCCTAAAGGCTTTGTATAAGGGGACCAGGGAGAAAGCTCATACTATATATACGAGATCATTGTAAAATGATTCTGTGGAACTCGGCATTAAACGTCAATGAAGGAATCATGAATGAAGCACAGTAAAGGCACCTATTATGGCAAAATTTAATCTCATAAAATGCATACCTTTTGTTAGTATTTATAAAAGAAAAACCAATTATGTATAAAAAAGTGTCTTAATACTTGTTTATTCTCACTGTAAATTCACTGTACAGTATATTTCCTACACTGTAAATCCAAGTACAGGAAGTCTCCAACTTATAATGGAGATGCTTTCCGATGACCACATCAAACCTTGCAAATATTGAAATAAACAGTACCATACTGTATACACTATACAGTATACTATACACTATACTAGGTTTTCTGCTGAGGGAAAATTTTTATATATTTGCAATTTTGTCGTATCGCTATCGTCATCGTAAGATTGAAAAATCAGAAGTAGAACTAGCGTAAGTCGGGGACCATCTGTACTTTACATTCACTGTATTCTTAAATTAAAATATATGCTATTAATAACAAATTTAATTTAATAGAAAAGGTTTAATAAACTATAATTGTTGACTTTTAACAGTACTAATCTCCCTATAAGTCAAAATGACAAGATACTTAATAATAATAATAATTGATAATGTTTATTATTTGTTCACAATTCTTTAGCAAAAAAGTTCTCTCTTGTAGAAATGTACATTTAACCCACCTGAGGTTTGGTCTCTTCCCAGGCGATGCTCTGACAGAGCCGTAATGCAGCCATTTGCAGTTTTTTTATTGTTTTTGAGGCTTTTGCCTTCAGGTGTGTCTGTAGTAAGTGAAATTCATGCTCAGTGGGGTTCATGTCAGGTGAAAGATAGGCAGTCCACGTTCAAAGAAAACACTGTAGTTGCTTTAGCAGCATGTTTTTGAGTCAATTGCTGGTCACTAAGGTTTTAGTAAGCGCTGATCAGGTAAGATGCTTGCACAAGTCAAAAATCTTTCCACTGCCATAAGCAGTCAATCATTAAAATGATTCAGACTCTTTTTCTGGCAGCTCAACAAGTCCATGTCACAATTACTCACTTTCTTCTTTATGCTTCCCCCTTTTCGTCATCCTGGTACATCTTAATCTTTAGCTCATCTGCCCAGAACCTGCTGTCCAATATGTCTCCAGCCTTTAATGTACATGTAGCCCATAACTACCGTATTTTTCAGACTAAAAGCCGCTACTTTTTTTTCTACACTTTGAACCCTGCAGCTTAAACAACTTAGCGGCTAATTTAGTTTTACAAACTTCAAGCCAAAAAACTGAGGGATATAACATTAGACCAATGAAATTTCCGAACGGAAACAAAAAAACGCATCTCACCTGTGTTCTGAGCTGCACAGCATCAGGAGAAAAACTTTCACTGTGTGATTTTTAAACGCAATACGATGCCAAAAGATAAACTACCGAGAGTAATTGTTGTGAAAGAAAGGAGGAAGACAGTGAACAATGACTTTCTTGGTCGGCTACTGTTTAGATACAAGCCGTTGAGTCATGGTGAAGGGAGAGCTCGCTAACTCCAGTTACAACAGAAATCATATAAGCACAGACAGCTTTCCAAAACTCATGCTTTTTTATTTTTCTTGGCAACAGCGTTAAAGGGTTAGTCAAAAAAAAAGTAGAAAATAATCCTCGTCTTGAACACACGTAGTAATAACGGAAAAATGCAGTGTCATGCTATTCCCAAAATACCACCTGCTCCTGAAGGAGGCGCAACATATTTCACCCGTTAAACCGTGTGTCTTTCGTTAAAGCCTGTGTAAAGTTTATTAGTGTAGACACCTGCGGCTTATTTATGTTAAAAATAAAAATATTTGTAAAATTCAGTGGCTTATATATGGGTGCACTTTATAGTCCGGAAATTACGGAATGTCTTTTGTTAACTCTCAGTTTGCATATTTGGTATCACTCTTTCCAATCGGGTCACTGGGGGTTTGGTTCTGACACCTCTTATGTTGTGCTATTTGGCTCCGATCGATTTATTTTGAATTTAAGCCTCATGATGGTTTGTTTTACCGACTTCGCTGCTCTTGTCTCTTAAGACCAAAGAATTGTCACACACCAAATGCAAATGCTGCATCTTGAATCAATTCTAGACCTTTCACCAGCTCTCTTGTGTATCGTCTAAATGGGTAATGATGCAAAGAGGCCAGGAAATAACTGAGCAACCTCTTTGTTACTCATAAAAAATGGGCACTATGAATAAAGGGTTGCACAGGTCCAACACAGTTCACACAAAATAAAAATGTATAATATAGCTGCTGTTCTGTACTTTACCTTCACAGCCATCTTTTATTAGTATGAGGCCACAAACAACAAATGCATCCACGTGTCTTATAGCCTGAACTAGAGGTGTAAACAGTACCAGGACTGTTGTAAAGATTTTTACTACCAGTCAAGGCATTTGGATATGAATCTCCTAGGATATAGAAAGACAAGATTGTTAGAAAAATTGGTGCTCATTAAAAATTAGGAATAAATGCCTGTAATGCATATGATCCTAAACGTTAAATAAAGTAAATGCATGATCCAGACTGGGTATCACAGCTCACACATCATTTGAACAGAATTTTTCTTTCTAATAATAGAATTTAGCAAACAGACTCAATCAGCTATATTAAATATGACATGTTTTTTAAGCAATTTAAGAAAAACATATTTTAATTATTTTATTAAAAATTGGTGAAACATATTTTGCAGCTGCTTGTTATATTTTTGAAGGTCATTAAAACCTGCCCACTTTTTCACTCACATAGTAACTAATACATACATTCTAAATATTCTCTGGTTTTGTACTTATTAAGGAGCCAAGTTGTTTATAGACCCTAAATAGTTCACCTTAAATAATTCAGTGACCAGAAACCTAAAAACGCCTATATTTATAACCTTTGTTTAGGTCAGACATCCACTCCTGGTTGCTATAACTTTGCAGAGTGAAATTAGATCTCAGTACACAGAACACACCTCGCAAAGGCAGGACAGAGGTTAACAGGAACTCCTACATTAACTGCTATATTGATGCAAGAATAAATATTCTGTATACAGCCTACACAATAGACAGGGGGTGGCTATTAATATAACAGAGTTTTATTCATGCTAGTCATATGCGATAAATTTAGATATTTCCCCGCATGGCAGGGACAAAAATACAACAAACCAACTTGGAAGCCAGAGTTATTCCCCTGTGTGAGGAACTCCAGACGTACCAAAAACAGTCGGGCATATTTCACTGCGAAATCACTTGGAGTGGAAATAAATCGGGAGCATATGAAGTGCCAAAGTTTTGAGAATTTATTTCGGAGTTTATTGCAAATTATTTGTTGAGACTTGATTTCTACAAGGCACATTTGGCTCTATTAAATTTATGAATACGTTTTAGATGCCCAAAATACAGGTGAGGTATAGAAAAGCTGATGTTAATGTTTCTGTTTATCCCTAATGTGGAGACACTGCAAAGTAAAAAACTCCCTAAGGTAATGTGAGAAAGAAACCTTGAGAGGAACCAGACTCTAAAGGAAATCTCACCCTCATCTCGGTGACACCAAATGTCTCTGTTAATCACAGTGAGACTCGCCAATTGTAGCCACCTATGAGCTCATGGATGATGTGGACGATAGATCTTTTCTCCTAGTGTGTTAGTGTGCACTGTGATGCAGCATGAGCAGCAGTTTGGTTTGACTCTTAGAAAGCACCTTCACCCTCACTTAGTTGCTAGTTGTCATATTAAACAGGGGAGCTGACTGGTGGGTGGGAATGTGCAGGTGACTGAACTGGGTCAGAAAATGTAAGGAAAATAGATAATATATGCTAGAAAGGTGAATGCTCACATATTATGAGTCGAATTAATGTTTAATATCTGTAGGGCAGTATTTTGTTTGGAAAATGTAAAAAGCGTATAAAGGTATTCAGTTATGCAATTCTTAGAAAAAACAAAAAACAACAACCACTCGCTTGAATTTCATCATGACTCTATTCAGGTATAAACTGGGACACTCTCCAGATGAATGCATTAGCTTCATTTAGATAAAAATCATAATTTCATGCAGCTTGACTTCTGCAACATTTACCTGTTAAATAAATACTTCAGATCACTAGTGATCTATGACTTTGTTCCTCCGTACCTCATCCATTTCAGTTCCCACCCCTCCTCTTTAGTATCTTTCTGACCTTTCTACTTTGTACAATACCAAATTACAAAAACAAAAAGAAAAAAATCTGTTATTCAATGAATTTGTCTCTAAAGGCCTTCTTTTCACTCCCTTTTACTGCCTTTATGCTTTTTTTCAAATCCTTCTCCCTTTTGAATGAACTTTATTTTTTTATCCGTTATTCCCCCACCCCCCCCAATTTCCTCTCTCTTATGGGTTTTGTGATTTGGAAGGCATCTTGCCCCCTCTTCTGGCATGCCGGTTTTGTTGGCATGATGATGCCATCCATCACGATGACTGTGAGGTGGCAGCGGTGTGGTTTGTGTAGGCAGCTCACGTTCCCCCTGTGCTATTTTTAGCTCATTCAACACCTTCAGTCCAAGCTTGTGTGTGTGCGAGTGTGTGTGTGTGTGTGTGTGTGTGTGTGTGTGTGTGTGCGTGCGTGCTGCTGGACCATTCAGGCTGATCACCAGAGCTCCAACTCTATCTTACTTTCTGTCTTTCTGTCACTCTTTTGCTTCTCTATGTCACTGTCCCTCTCTATTTATTTGTGTCTCTCACTTTCCCTGAGCCATGTTTTCTCTGTGTGTACAGTTCATCCCTTTCAAACCTTTCAGTGGGACAAAGACAACTTTGGACTCTGACTCTGAACTGCACTGTGCATGCCTTGTCAGACAATAGGGCAAGCATATCTATTCAGCTCTAGTGTGTATTGTGTGTGTGTGTGTGTGTGTGTGTGTGTGTGTGGACATTAACCACTGCATTGTAGCCCTCAGACTGCAGTATATTTAGGGCTTTCCCGGTACTCCTCCCTTCAGCTACAGTCGCTGGCAGCTCTTTAAGCCGCACTCATCGCCGCATGAATTATCTATTCATATTCACGGAAGTTAACAAAAGCCTCTAGAAGAAGCTGAAACCACACAATTGTGTCATAGCAGGAGGTTACGCAGAAAGGTTGATTTTTTTTTCACCACCACACTAATTATGGATTCTGCAGGGGAGAAATTGTGAAGTAATGGCATCCTGTTTATTCACGGCTCGGGTAATAACCCAAATGAATAGTTCAATCAGAACAACATTTACAAGAGTCGTCAGTCAGTGGACATCATTATGTGACTCACCAGCATGCATCCAACTGAACCAGCAATTAGTACGACTAAGCCATGACACAGCTGCTGGTTCAGCTGCCATTCGGTAGGAAAACATGGTGTCAAAGTTAACCTGTTAGCCTTCGCCACAGATTTTGGGGCTCACAGCTGAAAATGCCCTACCTAACATTAAATGTTAATAGTTCCGGATAGAAATGTGCTACATACACAATTGAAATGTACATTTAAAAAGAAGACACTTTGAGCTTTACTGTCCATTATTCAAAGTTGATATTACTCAAAAAAACAATGTTATAGAAAGTTATTGATGATAAAGTACTATGAAAATGTTTTTCCTGAATTAAATTTTTTTTATTTTTTTATATACAAATACATGAAATCAGTCCTGGAGCAATCCAGAAAAGTACTGGGTTAAAAGCCACATTTCTCATGAGTTTATATTTTAAATTAAATGTCATGGCTACTCTTCTCCCTTTTAATTTATGAATCTATTGCTAAACATTAACACCTGAGAACAAAGGGAGATCGCTTGCGCAGGCGCAACCCTGAAGAGTTTAAGGTTGAATGATATGTACAGGTGAATATGGGTTGAATTGTGTGATTTGATTGTAAATTAATTTGAGGTTTTCATTTGTATTTCATGAATAAACAGCATCACTGAGATGTCTCTTGAGGCGAATCTTTGCCACTTCCCGACACTTTCCTGTTTAGCGGCTAACGAGAGCGCTGTTGATTCTTTAACATTTGATGTCCAGCTTCGAGAATTTCTCTTCAAAGGAGAAGATGCTGACAATTTCACATATCGATGGAGTGAATAAATAAAGGATGGAAGTAATGAAGACATTTGTTAAAGTATGTTGAAATAAGTAGAACACTTAAGTAGATCATATCTTTTAAAAAATATAATAATAAATGTAAAAAACATACACACACACACACACACACACACACACACACACACACACACACACACACACACACACACACACACACGTACACACATACACACATATTTACTTCTGTATTAGCCAAAATATTTATAAAATATATAAAATTATTAGAATTTTTAAATTAATACATTTAATTTGGCCCAATTTTATTAAATACTTAATTTAATCAATATAATAAAGTGTATTTTGATTTATTGAAATTTTATAATTTTATAATCGAACCGTGATTTAAAAACCGAGGCACATACCGGACCGTGAATTGTGTTTACCGTTACACCCCTAATACATATAGACAGTATAATCTCACTGCTTATATAATTTATTACAATATAAAATAAAAATGATGAATTTGCATACATTTATCTTTGAGGTTTAGGTTTAAAAGCATGTCGGCACAACAAAGTGTCTGATTTTACGCAGTCAAATTAGCAGTCATTATACTCAGAAAATGTGTTCCTGCAGTTCATTTAGCTGTAGTTCATCCCATTTGTGTGGTGAGTGACACTAAATCTGAAGGACGCTGATGGCCCCTCTCAGCTTGTCAGTTAGAACGAAAGAAGATTTAATTGCCGCTGAAAAAGTAGAAAGCATGTCAAATGCATCCATCATCTTTACCCCATCTCTAACAGAGGGTTTTTCCTTTGATATCTGACATCCAGAATCTGACACTGTATCCTTACATGGACCAGTAGATCGTCATTGAGCACTTAGATTCATTCAGTAATTACCTATTTGTATTTTGTAATTGTAGCTACAGTACATTGATCATAGCATTATTAAATGCTTTTGTGTTTTATCTGCATTTTATCCCTCTTTTTGGTCTCCTGCTAAAAAAAACCCCACCAGTTAGCATTTCCCTTTCATGTAACAGCTAACAGGAAACTGCTGCTCATGCTGTGTCACAGGATTGTATAAGACAAGAAGGAAAGCAAAAGCAGGAAATCTGCCTTCTTCTACATTGAAGGATCTCACAAAAGTGAGTACACCCCTCACATTTCAGCAACTATTTCATTAAATGTTCTCAAGGGACAATACAATAGAAATAAAACTTGGATATATTTTCTATTGTTATTATTATAACTGCCAACAAAAGTGAGCACACTCTAAGTGAACATGTCAAAAGTGTGTAAAGTGTCAATATTTTGTGTGAGCACCATTGCGATTTAGCCCTGCCTTAATCCTCCTAGGCATGGACTTCACCAGAGCTGCACAGGTTGTTGCTGGGATCCTCCTCCACTTCTCTATAATAAAATCACTGATCTGCTGGATGGCAGACACATGCACATTGACTAAAATATATCCAAATTCCATATCTAGTACTACACAGGTTGCTGAAATGTGAAGGGTGTACTGACTTTTGTGAGATACCATACATGAGCTCACATACACATCTGTTAGACGCTTAGACTTAGAGGAGAGGGTGATTAAAACAGCTGGGGCATTATTTTGTACAATAAAATTGTTTTTGTCACTTTATACTTATTTTCTGGATCAGAATTGTATCTGTAAACCAATATATTGGACAGTATATAAAAAATCCTTCTCACACACACTGTAACTGTTACTCCCATGCCGAACTACATTTCTACTAATGAATAAATATGGTTTCAATGAAAATGAAAAGCCATAGATATAATAGAAGTGCATCTGATGAATTGGCAAGTTTTAAATATACATTTTAACATTTATCCACCTTTGACTTTAAGTGTAAGTCATTTTTGAGTCAACATGTTACCTGCTTTGTTCTCAATACAGGAGAGTAGTGTACATGACTCTTTGTGGTGTTAATAATTAAGAGATAGAGATTAGGTCGGAGAAAAAACCCTTGCGTATTTTCCCAGAGAGAGCTTATTCATTAGGCACCGCTACCTATAAAAAATTTCTCCAATAAGCTCTTTAATAGATGGTTATATGACTGCTTTTAAAGCTGAATAATGAACCATTCCTCTTCGTCAGCCTCTAATGCCTTCAGCACTCCTTTATTGAGAAAAAAAAAACTCCTTCCATGGTATTGAAGCAGCATCACACCTTTGTGAATATATGAAAATAGAATATTGCTTTATAAAGTTCTCACAGAAAGCTATATTACACACATATGCTAACTATGGATGCTATCCATGTGTTACTCAGCATTCAATAACAATAATGTGTATTATTTTATGAATCACATATCGAGTGAAATGGTTCTCCTCATGATCTTGTAACGGAAATGAGGGGCAGTGTTTGCCCAAAGCCCTCTCTGACCAGGGCAGAGAACAGTTGATCTCTGTGTAATGCAGTTCATTCTGTGGGGCAGTATCTGTAGTTGCGGTTAAAGGAGAAACGTCTAGCTCTGTGTTTCAATTATAAGAGTGCACACACACAAACCGTATCCTGGATACAGTATATAGATGTGTGGATGGATGGATAGATTGATAGATGGATGAATAGATCATTAATAAATAGTCTTTCCCAAGCTGAGGAAATGTGTATGTATGCTAATACATAGTACTAATAGTGCTAATAGTGCTAACTGGTGCTGTTCTGACCACGTGTGCTAACACGTCTGTGATTACGCTAATTCCTCTCCACTGCTTTTCTTTCTCTACCCATCCCGAGGCATCCTGAGGTTGTGTGAGCTCCAGTCACGTCCCACCTCATGGAGATTATGGACCTCCAAAGAAATAGATGCCGAACCCGCAAACATCCCGAACCATCTAGAGCTGTACCAGCACCATTTGGATCCCACTTCATGTGGAGTTTGGACATTGGACCCCTTGAGTATTAAAGGCTCTGGCATGGAGAAGCTGGTGTTGGATCTATGATGATCCCAGATGTTGAGCTACTTTTAAAGTTACTCAGTAGCTCCTGGTTCCATAACCACAAATGTCTGTAAAAGACTGTAGAAAGAACACAACTCATAATCTTACACTCCAGTGCTCATGTTAGTTCTCACTCTCCAGTGTTATTGTTTAAAGACTATAATCACACTTTTGATATCACACAAATGAGGATGGTTCCCCTTTTGAGTCTGGTTCCTCTCAAGGTTTCTTTCTCATAACATCTAAGGGAGTTTTTCCATGGCTTGCTCATCAGGGATAAATCAACATTGTTTCTCATTAACTGTTAAATTCTGTAAAGCTGCTTTTAGATAATGTCCGTGGTAAACAGCGCTATAGAAATAAACTTGACTTGACTTGATTTGATTTCATCATGGACCAAGAGCAAACATGAAATTCTGAGTGAAACTTGCCGAGAGACGTTTGACGTGAAATACGTTTGGCATACGTTTGACACGACATGCGCTTCAACGAGCTCAACCCCCCAAAACTGTCAAAACCATTTGTTTCATAAGTGTGTGAATTTGAATGGCAGAAGTTGCTTGACATGCTTCAAAAAAAGACACATTCCTGAAGTGGAAGGAGCACTGGGAGCACTGTGTTGCCATGCAAGAGGACTGTTTTAAGGATGATAGTGTGTAAACATAGAAAAATATAGTACTTTCTTTTTAACAGAGCTAGTCTTGAAACTTTTTTGATACCACCTAGAATTATGTTCCCATTTACCGGTAATTTCAATGGAACTAAGACCCTATTCCAGCATGATACTGGCCCAGTGCATAAAGCATAGTTTATAAACATGTTTTGTCAAAGTCAGTGTAAAAGTCGTCGAGTGGCCTGTGCAAAGCCCTGACCACAACCCCATTGAACATCTTTTGGGATGTATTAGAACACTGAGTGTGTGTCAGGTCTTCTCACCCTACTTCAGTACCTGATCTCACTAATAGTCCTATTTGAGAATGGGCCAATCCTCACAGACATGCTCTAAAATCTATTGAAAAATCCTTCTGTGAACAGTGGAGCTTATTAAAAAAGCAGAAGAGGAAATAACTCTAAAGGGATGTTCTACATATGGGTCTAATGGTCAGGTGTCCACATTCTTTTTACACTAATATCATGTCTGTGCCTATATAATTAGCGCTGGTTTTAGAGGGCTACATAAGTGACTGAGACACATGTATTAGAATTGGAAAGTCTAAGGAGCTCAGTATAGCTCTCAAAAAGCAGATTGGAGATCTACATATGCTTGAGATCTCAATTTCTATGGACATTCTGCTATCAAGTCCATCTATAGGAACAGATTTTTTTTGCAAGTATAAAGTCCACAGTGCTCTCTTTTTCAAGGTCAGAAAGAAAACTGTCACATTTGGATGTGAGGAAATTGGTTCTCATTGTCAGAAGTAATCCAAAAACCACAAAAATAAGGTTTGACATGATTGAGAAGCATCTGGAACACAGGTGTGGCTTTGAGTCTGCCACATAAGAATGAAGCCCCTGTTCAAAAATTGACAAAGAGTTTTGTCATTATATAAGTCAAAGATTGAGTTTTTGGTCAAATTGATCAGAAGGATTTTTAGAGGAGAAAAAGTGATACATATAACTGCCAAAACACATTTTCTACAGTTTCTACATATGTGTACATTGCACCTAATATAAATTGCTCCATATTTAAAAAATTGACACATTTACAAAATAGCTCAATTTGTAATTTCTTTGTGATGAGACAAGCATGTTTTTGTGCCATCTGAAACCGAAAACGAAAATGTGTGTTGGTGCAACAATGCATTGCATAATGTCACATCGCATTATTAAAGGTTCTCGATTTCCATAATATATGTAGCACAATGAAAAAAAAGGATGCTAGTGTAAAAGCTTGTAAAAGTGTTATTATAACAAAGTATTGAACTGTTATGTCTAATGAATCAAGTAATCATTTAAAATGGATACCACATCTACATTCAGGCAATAGATCAAAAATTAATCTATTTGAGACACCATTATTATAACTTTATATACAATTCAAATTTTAAACCTTTGGTACTTGTGGATGTTTAGATGAATGGATGAATAGAAGGATGGGTAAATTAATAAATATACAGCTTGGTGGATTGATTTATGTATAGATGCATAGATTGATAGATGGATGAATGGATCAATGGATACTAGTGGTGAGATGGTGAAGAAACACTATCAGAAGCACTGGCTTACATTTACAACCCAAATTGTAATATTTGTTCCATAAAATTGTATTAATTTAATCCCAGTTTATTCTCTTCACTTTGCAGCGTTTGTGGCTGGGAAATGACCTCAAGAGAATGATATCCTTAAGGGAGCACCTGGCAGCCTGGATTGCTCTGTCAGACGTGTCCCGATGGGTCCTATGCACTCTAGAGTGAGGGTATACAGTTTGGGTCTCATCTGCCCCTGTTCAACGGGCTCTGGTCATGGAACGAAAAGTAGACACTCTCCTGAGGAAGGAGGCCATCAAGGTGGTCCCTCTGTCAGACAGAGTCCAGCCGGTACTTCATAGTTCCCAAAAAGGACAATGGGTTGTGTCCTATCCTAGATCTAGGTTAGCTGAACTGTTCAGTAAGTCAGTAAGTGAAGGGAGCAGCTCGGTTAGGGGTCTGTTCACTGTGTGGTGCACTCAGCACCAATTAGACCCAGTCCACTGCCCAGTTGGTTCAGTACTGGAGGTAATGCAGGAACAGTTTAAAAAGGGTTGCCAGTCCACCATTAAAGTCTACGCATCTGCCGTTTTGGTGTATCACCCCCAAGATTTTGTGGAGGTACTTGTCTATTAAGATTGTGTTCTTGCTGGCTATCGGCTCTCTAAGGTGAGTAGCCCTCTCTGTGGCCCCTCTTTTCCAGAGTTCACTCCAGGCATGGCCAGTGCCTTCCTGCATCCTAAAGTGAGTGATGTCCCAAATGTGCTCTTGGTCGCTCCACGACCTGTCAGGTTACAGGCATTCAGTCCTCCTCCATTCCATCCCCCAAACCAGGAGAGATTAAACCAGCTGTGCCCGGTCAAAGCACTGGACTGTTATGGACAAGTCCTTGGTGGAAGTCAGAACAATAGTTCATCTGCTACGGCCCTCCAATGAGAGGACTCCCTGCTCATAAGCAGTCCATCAGTGGATGGATTATTGATGCTTTATTATTATTACACACATTATTCAGAGCATGGACAATGCACAGCCAGCCACTGATGAATACATGGTTGGACAAGCAGGTGAAGGGATATAGAAACAGATGCTGTCCCCATTGCAGTGTTGTATAGAAAAAATATCTGAACTTTATAGTCTCTCCACAAAACCAATATCCAGCTCAACACTCCTCTGACAAACATCTCCCCTCTGGTGTTTTTTCCCCTCTTTCTTATTTATTTGTTTTTTGTCTCTGAACAGCCCTCGGGTTGTATAGCTGCTTTTGAAGGCAACCACAAAAATCAAATCTTCAGTGAGCTGCATACACCTAGCTGCAGCACAGTGCCCATCACTAGAATCACTGTCAACCCTGCACACATATTACACTACATATGTCTGCAGCAAAATGTGTAATAGCAGCTTTATGACCCTTCCATATCCCATAAATATCCCTTTCCTAAATTTCATGATATTAGCTATACAAGTGCTTGGCCCAGTGTTTCTGTGACTAGATTTATGACCCACAATAACTCTTATATTATTTATATTTGTTTAACCTTTTTCTGCAAGACAGGGTTCATATTTAGTCCTTCAGGGAACCGCTGGCCATTGCTTAGTTATATATTAATATAGAAATTGACCAATCTTTATTCACCTGTAGTGTTGCAGAACCCAGTGTGCCATGTCTGTCAGCTTCTGCGTTTGCAGCAACACACTATTATTCTAACCTCTATCCTTTTGCTTGACTTCGTGTTGCCTCAAGCCATGTTTTCTTTTGTAATCTTCTTTGTACTTCACTCAAGATTTCACCAATGATTACAACTCAATCAGTGTTGCTGCTTATGAGCATTTAACCTGGTCTTCATTGGTGGACTTCAGAGGACATGAACTCACTAAGGCTCTTTTCCCCCTTATTTTATAACACATTTTATAGTGCTGGCAATATGATGTCTTGTTTCCAAAAACATGGAGCCAGATCCTGTCTGTTTTTTCTCCTTTTTAAACATTTGACATCTTTATATACAGTAAACTGGGCTGGCAGCCATATACTCTACCAGAGCCAAGAGGTTGGGGGATCCTAGGCACCACCTGATTTGTCACACTACTGGCATAATTGTTGACAGTTGTGGTTATTAATCATGCTCACGTGTTTAGAGTCTTTTAAACATGGATTGTCCCACTCGAGCTTTCATCTGGTGACAATTCCATAAAATTGATTACACTTTTGTTAGTTCTGCATTAATTAAGTTTGTCCTCTGCATAACCCAGTGTCTGTTCTCGAGTTGGAGATTTTCTGCATTGGTTTTTTAAATAAAAACCAGCATTTGCATCCCAACTCGGCATTGTGCTGACATTGTGGGTGTTAGCTTCAAGAACACAATGTTCATATCAGCCTGTTCCTCAACTTTACAAAGGCTTAGTAAATCTTATCTTCTTTTTGTTTTTGAAAAAATATCTTAAAAGCTTTGCTTGAATTCAGGACATTCTCATTGTGATGTTGGAATTTGTACTAAACATTGGGGGTCCTGAGAAGCAGGGTAGTTTTGGAGCTGAATGGGTATGAACATACCAGTGTGAACAGCTTAGAATGTCAAACTGCTTTTTTTTTTTTTTTACCAGCACCACTTTTTAGAATTAGAAAACATTACTTAGCTTCTAATACATATCCAGTGTTTTTGGAGGGCACTGCCACACAGAATCATTAGACTGGGAGGGTGATGATTCCATTCATGCTTCATCGTCTCTTAATTAGAAAATCTATAGCTTTAACATTTCCAGCTGATAGCATTTTGTTTGTCTGAGTGGCTCTGTGTGTGTGTGTCCGTGTGTGTTTCCGTGTGTGTGTCTATGTTTTCACAAATTAGTAAATGCTAATTGAATTTATGTATTGTTCTTGTTAAAGTGAGTTTGGCCTCCTGGGTGTTTAATCCTATAATAGAAAACAGCTCACCCATACTGTGTGTGGGTGTGTGCGTGCATGTGTGTGTGTGTGTGTGTGTGTGTGTATGTCTTAATCTAACTCTTCATAAATAGGAATCTATAAGAATTTCCCATAATTATATTCCTATAAGAATAGATGGCAGGAGACAACTGTGTGTGTGTAATAAACCATTATTAATGAAGGTAAGTAGAATGTGTACTAGGGATTGTTGCATGGGGACAGATCATTTTCGATCATGAAGTATGTATTAAATACAGTATATATGTTATGTGAATATTAGTTGATTGTAGAACATTTGATCGATTTGACGACTCAGATTTTCTTTATTTCAAAACCATTGCATTTTTTTTTATACGGATTTCTAATAGAATTTTAATTGCAACTATAAGATGGACCTCATGTTCAGGAACTCAAAGCCTACTTCCTGGCTATATATGTTTGATTCATATGGTACATTGTTTAGATTTTTAATAGTCCTGTGCGATTGTTGCTTGTCGGACTGTACAAACGTGATCCCCGATGACATGACATTTCTTGATGATAAAAACGTCATACAAACTCTCCCTTTTCTCTTCTTAACCCAGTACGTTTCTCTTCTTGCTGTACTGTCTACCTGACTCATTTTAATATTTTCCCTATGGTGGTTTGAAGTTGTCGAGGTCAGGTTGGGCTCTCCTATTGGTTCTTGGTTTGATGGTCGAAGTAGGAGAAGTCACACTGCAGGAAAGAGACTGAAATCTCAGTCAAAAGAAAAAAATAAACTTATCGGCCGTTAATCAAGCCAGCGATCAGAGACTACAGATTTTAGTTTAGGGTTATAGGAATCGCACATTCCCTTTATTTTCAGCAGAGTCTATATTATTATATTTCTACAGCACATTTTCTTGCTCTTTGTCTCCAGACTTAATTTATGCCTCACATTTGGGCATGCTTATTAGATAAATAATTAATGTAGTGTTAATGAAACACCAGTTACATGATTTTTTGCCTAATTTATATTTTTTTTATTTTAGGGTAGTTAGACTCACTTATTCGGTTGATTTTTGACACGGCGTAAATTATTACGGTGAATCAGCAGTGCTGGCATGGTCCTTCAGGATACGCAGTTAGGAGAAAAACATATGCACCTGTTCTCACGTCAACACACCACAGAGACTCAGGGTCTGGACTCGAGCCAAAACCCCACCGAGTGAGAAAGGCGATGAAGGGAAGATAACATGCTACAAAGCGCAATCAGTGCTGAAGCTGTAAACATATGGCTGTCGGACAGCATGCGTAAAAATAAAGTGGTGCAATTAATTAGGAGATTACAGTCCACAGCCGTGCACACCTACAGCTCAAACATGTGTAGCTGAGTGAAGTGTTTTCTTGCAGACTGGATTCTCAAGGGGTTTCTGTGTTTGTTCTCTCTTATTAATGAAGCAGGACTAAGTAGAGGCCAGCGTTGATCAGGGTTTGCCCAGCAATCTAATATCTCACAGTCTAATATGGAGTGATCACAACCAGGAATCGGATTTAAAACTGATTATGGCTCTATTAATATTATAAATGTTTAATTAAAAAAAATTACAAATAATTAATCTAAATTATAATCAAGCATTTTAATTAAGCACTGTTGTGTTTTTAAATTAAATTGAACACTACTATAAAAATATTAAATAAAACATTTGTGGAGAAACATGACAGATTTATTGTCAAAGTTTTACAAATAAAATTCAAAAACACAGGCGTACAGATCTACAGTATATACAGTAGGTAAAGTTTGGAATTGTAGAAAAAAAGAAATTCACAAGATGTCACTCTAATACATGGAAACGAGGGCAGTTTAATTATGCAAAGTCATCACAGGAAAACATGGGCCATGTGCACCAAATCAGGGAAATAAACCATAGTGAGTAACCCAAACAGAAGTACCGGCACCTGTTGTTTTGGTAGTCGCAACAACAATTAGTGCCATTTAAAGGAAGAGACACTAAATGAAGAGTGACAACAGCATTCTTCCTCGATTCTTGCCTTTATGTTGTGATGGTCTCAGCGTTTGAACACCATGTAATCGCCATGCCTCCGTAATGCACTTCTCACAATACAGGGCTCATGATACCATATGTTGCGATACATTCAGATACTGTAAGCAAGGCAATATATTGGGATATTTCTAATGTTAGGAATAGGATCAAATTTTACAAAAGTTGTCATTAAGAACACACCACCATCAATGCATTTGCATGACCGTATTTTTCGGACTATAAGCCGCTACTTTTTTCCCACGTTTTGAACCCTGCGGCTTAAACAACGAAGCGACTTATTTATGAATTTTTTTTCCATACAATTAGACCAGTGAAATTTCCGAACGGAAACGTAAAAACGCACCTCACCTGTGTTCTGAGTTGCACGGCATCGGAAGAAAAACTTTTTCCTTAAACGCACGATGATGCCAAAAGAAAAACTCCCGAGAGAAATAGTTGTGAAAGTAAGGAGGAAGACAGTGAACAATGACTTACTTGGTCGGGTTCTGTGTAGATACAAGCCGTTGTAACGTGTTAAGTCTGGGTGAAGGGAGAGCTCACTAACTCCAGTTACAACAGAAATCATATAAGCACAGACAGGTTTCCAAAACTCGTGCTCTTTTATTTTTCTTGGCAACAGCGTTACGGTTAGTCAAAGAAACTTAGAAATGAGCATCAGAAAATAATGACACATTCCTCGCTCTCCACACATGCAGTAATTGCGGAAAAATGCGGCAGCAGGCTATTCCCAAAATACCGCTATGCTCCTAAAGGAAGCGCAACATAATTCACCTGTTACACCGTGTAACAGACACTGTCTTTCGTTAAAGCCTGTGTAAAGTTCATTAGTTTCAATGTATACATTGACTTATAGACAGGTGCGGCTTATTTATGTTTGAAATAAAAATCTTTGTTAAATTACGCTTTATAGTCTGGAAATTACGGTAATTACATCTAAAATGACTGCTAACCCAAACCCCTTAAGAATACCCATACCATGATACCCAGCCCTTACCCATATCATACCTCAGTGGCATCAAATGTGGATAGGTTGATATTTATGCTAGTATTCTGCACTAATGCTAGTACTTCATGTCACTTTTTAACTTCAGAGATAAAAAGACTGCTATCTATCTGGTGGTCGGGATATAAACTCAGAACTGAATGACTGCTGTGAATGTTGTATGATTTATTTAAAACATTGTTGTTTTTTTTAAGAACAAAATATCACGATAGTTTCTTACACACCTGATGTAAGCTGTGCTGTATAGTCACGTAGCAAAATCTCTCGCTTGTTCATGGGAAACCCTGAAATGTAATCTGTATTCTGTGTAAGTACTTGTTGACATATGAATTTAATGAGATATGATATCAAATTAGAATTCTTATTTAAGGCCAAACGTCTTTTGCATTAGCAGCTGAAATTCTTATCCGCTAAGCTACAAAATCCCAAGTCGTTAAACTTACAAACCAGCAAACACCACAGCCCTTAAACATGCCTTCCATGGGGTTATGTAATCTGTATTCTGTGTAAGTACTTGTTGACATATGAATTTGATGAGATATGATATCAAATTAGAATTCTTATTTAAGGCCAAACGTCTTTTGCATTAGCAGCTGAAATTCTTATCCGCTAAGCTACAAAATCCCAAGTCGTTAAACTTACAAACCAGCAAACACCACAGCCCTTAAACATGCCTTCCATGGACTACAGTTCCCACAGTCTACAATGCTTACACTCATCAAGCTATTAATTGAGCACGGCCCCATTCTCAGGTTCACTTTTACACACTTTTCTACATAAAAGGACTCTGGTTTTATCAGAACTCTTTGTTTCTGACTTCACCAACTGTATGTTTCTGTTATTTTTTCCATTGCTGATTATTTCTATTTACATTCATGCTATAGTATAGTCCTGTTTATGCCTATTTGCCAATCACATGACTTCGTTCTGTTTAATCCTTTGAATTTGGATTGTTACTAAATTTGTCTTCCAAATACTATTTTCGACTCCCTTATCTGCACTTCCTCTCCTCATCTTTAGTGCAAGAAAAAATTACTTACTAAAACTTTTGCAGATGAATAAACAAGAGAGACACTGCTGGGTTCTTATTCTCAATGTTTACTGAAACACATATCTGATAAATCTTAGTGTGAGATCAGTATCTGAACACTGTCACATGGTTCTTCACAACTTTTAACCATTGCAACTTTGTGTTGCAAACCTTTTTTTGCCTTCAGGTCTATCAAGCGTGAAACAACACCGTCTCAATCGCTTACGTTTGAGAGGAGACAGCTTACATACACTCACAGAGCATGAGATTACTTACTTCAAGTCTGATGATTACTTAAGTGCAAGGGTAAATTAAGGGTGAGGAGAAATTAGCCCCTTGAATAATAACCATGCAATTGGCCTTTGTGAGTGAGAAAAGGAAAAACGGTAGCATGGAAGACAGGGTGTTTCACGGCAGGGTCTTAAGTGGGTTGCGGAGATAAAACAGGGAACCCAATCAACTCGACCCTGCACTGCAGAGAGAGAAAAAAAAGGACTGGAATCGACTTTTGATTGTCTTCCTGATCAGTCAATGGATAGCAGAAACTTTCTTGCAGACTCCAGGACAAATTTCCATTATTTGGCTAGTTACATACATAAATGAATAAAGATTGAAATTAGGTCTAATTATCAGCCTTTGGGCTAAAGACAGAGTGAAAAAAGCATTTTAATGAGAAAAAGGGTGTATAGAGAGGAAAGCCAATCTGCATACTGTGTCCTGAGAGTCCTCAAAAGTTCAGCGGGAAAAAAAAAGAAAAAAAAAGCAGCTAAAATTCTATTATATAAAACATATCTCATTCACTTTCAGTCCTCGTATTTAATCTGGCACCTCCCTCAGGGCTTTACCGGCTGCACCTTCATATCTACTGCATCTAGAGTTTCCCTCTCAGCGTACTAAACACTGGAGGCAGAGGCTTGTAATGAACAAACTACACGCACTGATAAAAGTTGGTGTTATTTCGGCGGGGAAACCACAGATGGCAACACAGACAGCTCTATAATAAGATGATTTATATTCAGTGACCAAACATATCAACTGCTGAGTCACATTATTATGAAATTATTAACAAGTATGAAAAATGGCCTTCAAATCAAACTCTTGAACTTCTGACCTTAAGATTTTTTTTAAGCGTACACTGGTCTCAGCGGCACACGCTTTACTCCTGATGTCACTTCGGTAACGAGTTCCTGGATGACAAGAATTTCAAAAATTCAAGGTCATTAAAATTTAATAGTGTACAGTATATTCAGTTATTTACATCTCTGTAAAATGTTCATTCAAAAAGCTTAAAAAAAATCTCCTGGAATGCATTAAATATTTTTTTTTTACTTAAATACAACAAATAAAATGGCATTAAAGTGCTTTTTAATGAAAGGAAAAATGGTACCTCTGAACAAAAAAGACCAAGAGCTTCTTTTCTCATTTAACGTTTTCTAGCGACACTCGATGCCGTATTAATGAGAATGAATTACATTTAATTGAATGCAGACTGTGTGGGAACTTGGACTCTTGAAAGTGTTTAGTGCTGAGATATGATTCAGTTCCACGTGCATCTAAAACAATGACTAAACTAAAATCACTGATGACTTTAATATGGAAAACGCCATCTTGCTAATTACTGTTTGGCTAGCTGATGCTAAAAAATATTTAACAAGAACCAGTGGAGCATATACACTAAATGTTCTTCAATCATCTACCCAATTACACTGTCTCATCCATGCTTCTCAGGGGAAATAGAAGCGACAGTCATAATACTTAAAGCATTGTTGTTTGAGATTTTGCTGTTTGCCTATAAGAGCATTATAGAAATCCGTTTGCTCTTTAAAATAGAGGACAAGTTGTAAATGTTGTACTTATTGTCATCGGTTGCATCAGTTTGAAACAGTTATTTATAAAGTGCTTAATATACAGTATAAGTTTCATATTTGTAGTACGGTGTCATGTCCCCTGCGGCTGCTCCACCTGTCTCTGTCCCACATTGCTACACATATCTGACCTCGGTCATAGCTGAATCCTAATCAGCTGTTGCTTAACACCCTACCAATACCTCAGAACTTTCACTTAGACTTTGTGAGGACTTTGCAAGGACTTCGCTGCTATAATTGTCCATATTATATCGCTGTAATTGTTTTAAGTTTTCGAGAAAAACCTTTGTGTTTGTCTGCTTCGTGTTGTGATGTTCATTGTGCATTCTTATGGAGTTGACACGAAAACACTTGAGCGTTTCAAGAATTCAGTAATGAACCGTTGTCTGAAGGTGCATATCAGCGTGCTGTAATAGATGAGCTGTGCTGAAAACAACGGAAACCAATTTATCTCTCATTCTTCTCTCTATTAAGGTACAGAGTCCAGACTTCACCTCGCTATACAATCTGCTTTCTGCATACTGAAACAACAGTGAACAGTGCACTTTTGGACAGGTAGAACATGTCCAGGATTTCAGTGCAAACCCCAAACGAATCCAGCGTTCATAAAGAATGCCTGAATACCTGATAGGAACGTCTCTCACACTGGGAGTCACGTGTACCCACTTAGCGAGCACCCATGGTCTCTTTAACATGCTAGCTGTGGAGGGTCAGTGCTGCAATCCTCAATGGTTCTTTTAGACCAAAACGGTTGAGATTCTTATGTTGAAAGGTATGGAGGGATCAAAGGCAGGCTGAGACAGATGCTCTATGTTTTTAATGCAGTGAGTGTTGCCTGGTTGACAGTGAGTGGCTTTGGCTTGGATAGAATAAGAAACACTAGCAGAATACTGAGGACCTGGCTTTATATTCCCCACAGGTTCTGAGTCAGAGAGCAATTACTGACCTCATGCACACACACACACACACTCTCTCTCTCTCACACACACCTTAAACTGACTTTTCCTGTATTCCTAGCTTTACACTGTACGGTTTTCTGGCTAGATTTTACAGTCTCACACAGAATTCCACATTGTTAAAGAGTGTTTCTGAGATCAGTGGTTGAAGAACACATGCTATCGAAAAGATTGGTAAGATGGTTATCTAAAAGTGGTGAAAGACAATGGTGAAATATAAGTTATTTTTGTATATAATACAATATTTATTAGTTCTAAATGTAGAAAATAAATAAAACATGCTAGTGCACAGAATTTTTGTTTTAGCACATACTAGGGCTGGTCAATATAGCAATATAATCAGTACCTTCATTCTTTACTTTTTAATAATTTTTTACTGAGACATTGTGAATGTGATTTTTTTTAAGTGTTCTTTTTATTAATTATAGTCACACCGGCTGGAAAAGTCAAGTATGATGTTCAAATTTTGTATGTAAAAAAAGTAAAGTAAAAATTAAAAATCACACCAAAATGAAAACGATGCAACACAAGGTTAGTGTTATTAATATAACTAAATATCATAGGTGCCACATTATGCAAGGAAGGTAGTTATGTAATGCAATGTGCAGCACACATATGTCATGTAGTGCAAGGCTAAATCCTAAATGCAATTTGAATGTATAAACAAATACAGACTCAGGTCTGGCAATTAGCAAACAGTGTGCAAAGGTCAAGACAAGGACGTAACAGCAAAACAGCAAAACATAGAACTATGGCTGCAACAAATAATCAATAAAATCCATTATCATTAATAATAAAATACGTTGTCAACGAATGGCAATGATGATTAGTTGGGCTGTTTAAGATACATGTTAGCATGACGGCAAGGTAACACAGTCGCTTGCAAAATATTGAAGAGTACAGAGCCAATCAGCTCGCTTGTGATATAGTGATTGTTTCACAGTGAACGATTACATTTGTAGTCACTTTTGTGGTTTTCAGTGAATGCGTATGCATT